>RJWM01020662.1:0-36578 GCA_004363535.1 Dasyprocta punctata | reverse complement strand
CATCTTTTTGCATCTGCCTCTGAGTGTTGGCTGAGATTAATGGAGATATTGGCTACCATTCAAATTTATAAATATGAGAAGAGGAAAAGTTGTTTGATGAGATGCCTGTAAATGTTTAAATTTTGAATACTGATTTAATATTTCTCATCACTTGATTTTTTTCTTTTTTTTTTGAGATAGGGTTTCACTGTGCAGTTCAGGCTGTTCTTGAACTCCCTATGCAACCTAAACTGGCCTCAAACTCATGGCAAACCTCCTGCATCAGCCTCTTGAGTGCTGAGTGCTGGGATTACAGGTGTGCACTATCACGACTGCTCGTCTCTTGAGTTCTAAAATGAGCTGAGACATTAAAGACAGATAAGTAGCCACTATTTTAGCTCCACAGTGCTCCTAGGAAAATTGGAGTCTGTTAGAAATTATCTATACAGCACATTCATGAGATGTTTTATAAATAGTTACAAATAATGTAATTTACAGTAAAAAGAAAAGGAACTCTGAATACCACATTCTTGATAAAAGCCTGATAAACTCAAGCAATCATGTGAATTTGTTTTAGCTATCACATTATAAATTCAGTTTGGCGGCTGTGGTGGCACACGCTTGTAATCCTAGCACTCAGGAGGCTGAGGCAGGAGGATCACCACAGGGGCTACACAGTGCATTCAAGATCAGCCTGAGTTACACAAGGAGTCTGAGATACCTGTCAGAAAAAAAAAAAAAAAAAAAAAAAAAAAAAAAAAAAAAAACATTGAGTTCTATCAAATAACTATGTTTAGTAATTCCTATACAATATCACTAAAATCTAAACTCAATATAAAGTCATTGTATAACAGTATTGAAAAATACTTTATTACATGAAATAGTATCCAGGTACAAAAGTTAAATGCAAAACAACACATTTCAACTAAGGCCTATCTGGCTAGTTAAGGATGTTTCCGAAGTTATGGTTTATTGGTGTCTGAATGGGCTGTTTTATCATTTACCTGTTTGTTGTACCCTCACCACGTATATATTTGTTTCCTAGGGAGTATAAAATATCCTATAGCAATATGATGCCATTTATTTTCCTCTGGAAATAAAAGAAGACGATCTCATGAAGCAAACACAAAAATGTATTTCTTTCTTTTTAAAAAGGGATATGCTAAAATTATATATGGGATAATTAGCAAAATGTAAAAGGGAACACAGCACACTACAGACTGAAACATCATATAAAACATCATGTTAAATCCATGTCCCAACGTCCCACAAGGAATGTGATCATATGCAATGTAAACATGTACCAATAAAAATAAAAAGTGAGAAAAAAAATCACTTTTGCCACTCACAAACTAAAAACGGTAAGCCTTAACAAAGTATCTCTAAACCGGGGTGCACATACGGCCCCCACTCTGCCCTAGGTTTTTGTTAATGAAAATAAACCCACCTCCCATGTTTGAACTGTGTCGAGTTTAGGGTTTAACTGTGGTCTCAAGGGGAGCCTATTTTAAAGAATGGAAAGGCTGGGAGGGACAAGCAGGAAAACAATTCTGTGCATCTGCTTAGTGCTAACTAGCAGAACACAGTGGCACAGATAATTAAGTAGTTGCTGCAGCGGAGGCCAGGGGCGTGTAGTTTTTTAGGAGCTTTTTTGCTTTCCAGCTGCTTTGAGGGAAAATTGTTCAGCCAGTTACTGGTCCTGAGGATCAGTGTCTTGGATCCCACCACACTCTGTGTTCTAATGGCACTGTTCACCTGCAAACCCGCTCGCATAAAGGATGGGGCCACGAGTTTCAGTGGCTGTTGATGGACTGGTGTCCCCACCAAGGGGCATCTGGCTGCCCCTATTCCTGATGTCACAGCTTGACACAACACTGCCATTGTTCTGAAGCAGAACTTTGGAGTCTTCCTCTTCTTTCTGAGAAACCAAGGTGGGCTCAGGAGCTCGACTCCAGGAAGTCGAATTTTGGCAGTCTTTGCACAGGGGTCTGGTGCCTCGGGCTCCTCCACCATGGGCTTTTCTGGTGTTTTCTCATCTGGGACAGGGAGCTTGAACTCTTCCCAGTTAAAGGTGCATCCACAGGCACGTGGGTGGGGAGGAGCTGCTTTCTTTCTTCTGCATTCTTGGACAACCACAGAGGGTTAAGAAGACCTCTTGCTGTCAGAGGGCATTGAGTTAGAAGTAAGGTCATTGGCAAACACATTCTTTCCTTGACACGACTGCACAGTATGGAGCCAAAGGTGCTCCAATCACCTGGAATTCCTCTGGGAGTAGCTATATTAAAACCTGGGTAATTTACCAGTTTCGAGAGCTCATAGGTAACACTTTTATCTTGTTGCATTCCTCCCACTTGAGTTTCTCCATCAGCGCTATCTTTTCCATCACTGTGAAAGCTTCAAATTCTCCATTGTAGCCTCTTTGAACCACACTGCGAGATCCTGCCTGGCACATCCAATAGTAAAAGGCAAACACCCAGTGCATCCTGAAGGTTCTCACAAGTAACTCCTGGCCTCAGTCTTCCACATCTGCCTGCTACTTCTTCTGCATGGTTTCACTGTTGAAAATTCTGATTGTTTGCCTCACTGCTGGCATCCAAAATGCCTTTTCTCTTATCCAAACAGCATTTGGAGGCAATGGGCATTCTTGCATCTGATGTTCTTGAGAGCCACAATCGAAACAGTGAGGCTTTGGTCTTTTTGCTTTTTCTTGTGTTTCCTTGCCCTCCTACAGAAACAATGTGGCTGGAGACTTTACCAGTCTTGGGGTGTTTTCCATCTGTGTCAGTTACTTTTCTCCTGTTTCTGGTACAAAATACCTGATGCCCAAAATTAAGGAAGGAAAGGTTTATTTAACTCACAGTTTGTGGAGGTTTCAGTCCATAATCAGTTGGCTCCAAGGCATGGTGACACATGGCAGAGGGTAACCATTCATGACTGTGGAAAACAACAAAAGCAACAGGAGCAAAAAGTGGGGAGAGAGGTGTGAAGACAATTTCTGTCCATCATGCTGTATATAGACCACATCCACCCTAGGGTGAATGTGGCACTCACACCCATAACCCCAGCATTGGACCATGAATTAATCACAAATTCTAGAAGCCTGCCCCCATGCCTGCATCTGGCTTTGAGGGGACATCCAGACACAAACCATAACACCATCCTTCCATTAACTAAGGGTTTTCATTTTATAGCAGTTGCTCCAATTTAGCAAGACAAAAATTAGTGAAATCCAGAACACTTCCTACAACATGAAAAGTCTTGTTGTTTCTAATGGCATGGAATAAAATAGAGCTGTGGAATAAAATAGAGTCTTCTATTTTATAGTCCCCAACTAACAGAATACTGGATGGCTAGAGAAAAGATTAAGGGGAATCTTTTCCACAAAATTTTTCTGTTACTCCTCTAGTATTTTTTTATTATGAATTTGATAGAAGTGCTTCTGTTTCTTGATGATATTTCTTTGAAATAACATGGCTTGTAAATATAATTTATAAGAAAGTTCCATCTAACAGTATTGTTCATCAATAGCCTACTTGGTCCAGTCAGAAAGTTCAATTTTCCTTCTTTAATTAAAAAAAAAAGGTTAGTAGTGCATGTTTGCAGTACAATGATTGCATTCAGTGAAAGTGTTCAATTTTCTTTTAGATTCTTTTTTTTCACTTTTCATCTTCATTTTATTATTTTTTAAAATTTAATTTTAAAGGGAATAAAACAGAACAATAAAACAAATCCAAACAATGATAAGACAGTAGAAAATCTACAATAGTTACTGCATTGCCTACTGTCCTCTAAATAGTTGCTCTGACTAGCGACTCTAGGCATGCAAAGTCAAACACTACGGTTCCTCCAGATCAGCAAGTTGCTTACAGTGGTGGCAGGTGGGGGTTGTGGGAGGGGATGGCTGTTCTCTTCTCCCCTGTCCGCGCTCCTGTTGGCTCACAGGCAGGAGCTTAGCTGCCTTCCTGGTTCTCCCCGGCCTGCTGTCAGGCTGACTCACCTCTTTTAAATTCTTGATGTCTCTGCTGCTGAGGGGGAGTCCTGTAGCTCCATGCAGAGTCCCATTCCAGTCCTTCAGTCCCCAACCTCCTTGAAGCAGATGTGAACAGGCTTCGGAGTTAGCCCCTCTAGGGACCGCATCCCTCCAGCAGCCCTGGCTCTCCAAAGTCCGCTTACACCAATGCTTTGGGTTGTGAGAAAGGCTGAGTAACACACAAAAAGCGCACTGGTTGTCAAAGTTCAAAACACTTAATAGAAGCCGGCTTATTCTATGTGCATTTGGGACCTGCGGGTCACCCTTCACCGTTTCACACCAAAAATCGTTTAAGATTTGGAAAACAGTTTTTGATGGTAAAAACATATTTTAAATATTTTGTTTTGCCTTAAAATCATAAATATCCCCCGTTAGGTCACAAATTTTCCTTGAGGGTGACTCTGCTGATAACTGGCATAAAAGTATTCGAAACTGCCTGGTGGAATTTATAAATTGCATAGTTTCTACTTTCTAGTTTCTGTATTCTTAGCCACACAGGAATTTATGACACATAAAATAATATGAGTGCAGCTTCTTTAGGCTTTAACAATTCCTCCCATCTCTTAGCGTTGCCACATGTACTAATTCGACAGACAGCAACTTTTCTTTCTTTTTGAGGGAGGACAGGTTCTTGCTAAATCGCTGGGATGTCCGGGTTGGGTTTGTACTTGCTATCTTCCTGCCTCAGCCTACCAGGGTGCTGGTATGACAGGCTCGCACCACCACACCTGGCTGAACAACATTTTTTTTTTTTAAATGACTCACCTGCTTTGGATCTTGACAAATGCAGTTTTTGTAGTTGCCATTCTTTCCATGTACACCTATAGTTCTTTAGTTTTTCTTTTTGTTAAATTATTTTAAGGAATTTTTTTGTAATAAAATGAAAAGTATTTTATTACATTGAAGACCGCCATATTAAATTGATTTTGTTTATAATTCAATAAATATAAGCATTTCATTGAGTTAAATAATCATACTAATTAGTACAGCTGGCTTCAACAGACTGGGACGCACATGTATGACTCTGAGGAAGCTTCCAGCTCATCTGGGGAGAGCAGAACTTGGGGAAGCGCTAGGGAGGAGCCTGTTAGTGCAAAATCTGCCAGGCCATGGGTGTCAGCCAGTGAGAGTGAGGACTTAAGTAAATATCCCATCAGAGAGCAGCCACTGCAATTAATTTTATGAAACGCTATTAGGTGGTTTAGGGCAGCTCCACTCCCATACTTAATTCTTATAAGTTTCTGAAACCTAGGGCAACTAATCTTTCTAGATTCATATTAGCATATGGAAATATTCTTTCCATGGTGACATATTATTTGTGTAACTGTTTTACACACCTAGAAAAAGAATCTTGGGGCTTTGTCTTCTCTGTGTTTTTATCTCGCTTCTTCCTGGTTCATAATGCCTGTTGCAGGTGTCAGTCCAATGAAACCAAACCGACACGATGACTGCAGAGCACTCTGTCATGTTTCTCGCTCTCTGGGCTGCACATCGAGCCTGAGGTGGACCACTCCACACTTGTTTAACCTGCTGGGAGGTGCACGACAATTTTTCTGGCCCTGTGATCATCAGTGATTTCAAATCTTCCAATGTAACTATACGGCATCATCACAGTTAGAAACTGGACAACGGCTGGAGCACAGCCTAAAGGATCTGGCATTTGCACTTTTTGGCATTGTTTTGGCTATTGGGAGTGCCAGCTGGGACATTCATATGCACCATTACAGTGGCACGGTGAGATGCAGAAAAGGATGTATTACTGTATTAAATGAATAAAATTATCTTAGTGGTTGGTAGATGGAGCCTTACACACTTACTTACCCAATCTGTCATCCATGGCCATTTCCATTTAAGCCCACAGCTAATCTGGGCTCCTGATGGCTTAGAGGAAGTAAGAAGTGGTGTGGAAAAACCATCCCAAGCAAAAGTGTATCAAGAGCAAAAAAAGATCTTTTTCTAAAGACCAAGAAAACCTGGCTCAAATAATCTGGATCTTCTTCCCCATGTGACTGTTTAAAATTGAAAAAGTTTAAGAATGGAAGAAAGAAAAGGACATATTGCTTTTCTAATCAGAAGAATCTTAAGGAATGTACCACTTATCCATAAAATAGGCAAGGTACATAGAGAAATACTTAGTGAAGAATACCCACATGCAATGTCACCTACATTTGAGGGACTTTATACAGTGGTTTAGCTGGTGGTGTGGAGAATCCTAGACCAGCTACCTCAGGCATTGGCAGAAGGTGAAAGCAAGTAAGAAAATACTACTGTAGTCTTTTCACTTTTCATATTTCCCAGTCCATTACTTTTTTTTTTTTTTTTTTTTTTTTTTGGTGGTACTGGTGATTGAGCCCAGGACCTCCTTATCCCTGGTCTATATTCCCAGCCCATTATGTTTAAAACAAGAGGGGGCAGCTTGAAATCCTTAGCCTCCCGGAGTGCTGGGATTGCAGGAGTGGGCTACCACTTTTGATTTTATCATTACTTGTCCTGCTTTGGATCTGACACAAGCACTTCGAGCTTCCTCAAATGCCCAGTCTTATTTTATCCTCCTTCTGTTAACCCACATGGACTTACTGCTCAAGATTTAGGATTATGCTTTTCCCTTGAAGGGTGACTAGAGTGTTAGAAACACCGTAACTGCTCCTAAGGTCACCACAGCTCCCAGACACCATCCACAGATGCCTCCGTGAGGTCTGATGTTTTCCCTAAAGACATCTGAGGTAGCGGGGACAACACTCTACTTGGCTGGACCTATGACAACTTGGGAAACTATCTGTTTGGCTAACTAGGAGTTAGTCCCTAACACTAATTAGACACTACAATTTTTTTTTAAATGTGCCTAGCTTTTTTGATGCCCAAATCCTGAATTTGAATTACAAAGGGCTAGATATGATCACTGTAATTTTCAAATGGTAGCTGGTCTTCCAGATTCAATTTCTCTCTCTCTCTGTCTCTTGCTCTGTCTCTCTCTGTCTGTCTCTCTGTCTCTCTCTGTGTCTCTGTGTCACTCTGTCTCTCTCTCTCTCTGTCCCTCTCTCTCTATCTCTCTCTGTGTCTCTCTCTCAACGGCTAATAAACCTTCCACACATATTCATGCAACTTTCCTTACATGCTAGACAAAATTTATATTTATATAAATATTATATACAAGTATGTATCTTCACTTTATTCTCATGATAAATTTAGGAAAAAGCACAACTGTATTGGTGGCAGTTGACTTGATTAATGTGGAATAATCATAGGACCTAGACAGTTTAACTCCAAAAGCCATCTCCTAACCACTGTGGTCTACACTGAGCCTTTAATGACTGCAGCTCTTGCTTTCTGTTCATACCATATGCATTTATCTCTTTGCACCAGAAATCTATTCTCAGACCAGTCTTGTTTTCTGCAGAGAAGTCAGCGGTCTCTATTCCAGGTTCTTGTGTATCAGGAGCTCCTACATGCTGTCTAATATTGTCCACACCAACGTTCTCTATCTCTATCTCTATCTCTATCTCTATCTCTATCTCTATCTCTATCTCTGTCTCTCTCTGTCTCTGTCTCCCTGTCCCCCTCCCCATGCTGGGGATGGCCTCTCACATGCTAAACATGCACTCTACCACCAAGCTGCCCTCTCAGCCCTCAGTTTCTTTTTAGTTCGCACACGCCCACATGCAGGAGAGTAACTGATGGGCTGAGATCTCTGCAGCCCATTTCCCACAAAATCTGCGCTAGAGGTTTTGGCGTTTTTCAAGTTTGGTTAACCTAATCCCAAGTCTGCTGTGGAAGATTCTTAGCCCAAATCTCAGAGGATCAACAGCAACATGAGATTATAGAAGCAGCAGTTCC
This sequence comes from Dasyprocta punctata, assembly GCA_004363535.1. NCBI lineage: Eukaryota > Metazoa > Chordata > Mammalia > Rodentia > Dasyproctidae > Dasyprocta > Dasyprocta punctata. The sequence continues at coordinate 28,735 of RJWM01020662.1, read as the reverse complement.
TGCCCACAAACTAAAATGCAGAACTTCTAGAATCCATCAGGTCAGTGCAGTACTGAATATGTTAGGTTGGTGTTTTTCAAAATACAGTCAGAGGATCTCCTGTATCAGAATCTCCTGGGGAATGGTTAAAAAAAAATCATCAACATCTCAAATACAATAAGAGTGAGAGGGGAGGTGAACGAAGGCCTCTTTTGTTTCCCGGATGACTTCTAAGTACACTATGTTTCAGAACCATTTGATTCAGTGCCGATTTGTTTAAATATATACATATACCTCAAACAGGAATGCTGCTGGAATCAGTGATACACTTCATGACGTAGACTATCATTGCCTAGTGGAAAAATAATGCAAGCCCCTTACAGATAATTTTTAATTTTCTAGTAATGACATTTGAAAAATATAAAGAAATAGATGAGATTAACTATAATGTGGTATTTTTAAAATCTAATATACTCAATGTATTCTAATATGTACCTATTATAAAATTGGTGAGCTATTTTACATTTCTTTTGGTACTGTCTTTGAAATGCAATAGGCATTTTATACTTACAAAATCTCTTGGTTCAGACTGGCCACGTTTCAACAATGTGTGGTTAATGTCTTAATAGACTGGAGAGAGCAGTCGTGATACATATTTTTCTAGGGTGAAAGAATAGACAAAAGAAAAATAAACTAATGTGAGATAAATGGTTTTGGGTTTCAGCCCCACTGAGAGGCCAATCAACTCCTGCTGGGTGTTTAGGGCCCAGCTTCCCTCCACGCTCAGGCCTTCTCTGAGATGCCCATTTTCTGTTTCTGAATTGTTTTGCTTGTGCTCAAAGGTTTCCATTGCTTTGGCCCTTCAATCCTGAAGGAGGGTGGGCTCTGCTTGGGAATGCAGACCGCACGGCTAGTGCATTTAATCCCAGCAGAATCCCAGCTTTCTTTGCTCCAAGTTCCAGCGCTGTGCTCCCAGGGGCTCACTGAGGAGTATGATGTCTCTGTCGTGTCTCATTCACTACACCTCACCTTTCATTAACTTTGATATCACAAAACCTCAGTTAAATTTACCCCTCTTGTGGAGACTCAAGTAATTTTTTTTTCCCCCACCATCTATTTTCAGGCTTCCATGGGAATTTGCTGTGCAGTATTTTCACTGGAGTTGTGTGTTACTTCTTAGCTCTGGAGAAGAAAACAGATCCTGGTGTGGGGAGGGCAGAGCAGCCCAGCAGCGCTCAGCGGGGCCACCCCAGATGCTGCAGTTCTGTCTTAAATTTGGCCCAACATCCTGGAACTGAATTCCTGTCCTCATCAAGATTAGATCCACTTCCTGGATCCAGCTCTGGTGCACCAGGCTCGCTGTTCTGGAGGGGATTTATGCACAAATAGTGCAATGGCCCTCACAGTGGAAGATCCTTTAGTGATCTTACTGCCCAGCGTTTAGCTGTGCTCTTATTTCTTTTGGTAGTTTACATCAGATGTTTGTGACCAGAATTCCAAATTCTGAGTCATATGTTGCCAGGTTGGACTTTGGCTTCCAATTCTAATGTAGCTTATCTCTGATTTGATCTGGGCTATGTGTGTTGCCAAGATTTCCTCTAGGAAAAGACAGACAGAAAGAAAAATGTCCAGGAACCATACCCTAAATTTGGACCTTGAAATCTTACTACTTGAATGAGGCATGGTGGTGCACATCTGTAATTCCGGTACTCTCAGGGGCTGAAGCAGAAGGGTCACAGTTCAAGCCCTATCTGGGCAATTTAGCCATATAGCAAGATATTGTCTCAAAAATAGAATAATATAAAGTAAAATAGGGTTGGGGATATATGTAGCTCAGTATGAAGACCTTGGGTTCAGTATCCAGGAGTAGAAGAAGAAAGAAAGAAGTGACAAAGAAAGAAAGGAAGAAAGAAAGGAAAGAAGGAAGGAAGAAAGTGACAAAGGAAGAAAAGAAGAAAGGAAGGAAGGAAGGAAGGTAGGAAGAAAGAAAGAAAGAAAGAAAGAAAGAAAGAAAGAAAGAAAAAGATCTTACTACTTGAATGACTTGAAGGCTGAAAAACAATGAATACAAGAAAAATGAACCATAGGCATGAAGATTGTTCCTTTCAGAGGCCTAAATTTGAGCTCACATGAAACACAATCTCCTCTGTGTCCCGAGGCTGCAGTGTGCTGCTGGAGTTGCTCTGGGGCAGGAGAGCTGTGTGTGAGGGACTCTTTCAAGCACTGCATCCTCCTTGAGCCCCCAGGCACGCTGGAGTCTGGCAGTCTGAGGGTGCACGCTTCAGGTACGCTAGGCCACCACTGGAACTAGGAAACTGGTCAGCACCCCAAAGCATCTCTTACCAAAGAAAAAATTAGCGAGCGGTAGGGAGAGGCCCAGGGCAATTTCTATTTTGCCAGAGGTTAGCACAGATACGCACAACAAATAGTATGAGAAAGAAAGTGGTGAGTTTGGTTTTGGTTGAGCCGTTTGAGCTGTCTGTGAGATCCTGGGGTAGGTGTCGAGTAGGCGGCTGGACATGCAGACCTCAGGCTCGAATCAAAGAGGTCCGGCATAAGGGTGAAGATTTGAGAGGGCTGCAAAAGCGTGAGTAGTCCAGAGCTCAGGGTGATCTTCAGAGGGGTGGCAGCCCTGTTGCTTTATCACTGCTGCTTTTTTTTTTTTTTAAACAAAACAGAAAAAAAGGTAGAAATAATAATTGCTGCTTTTTATGTTGTCAATGGCGAATCCAATTCTAGCTGCCATTTTAATGAGTGATGTTAAAAATAGGCAGAAAGAATATCAGTCTCCTGTTGTGTCTTCTGTGATGAAATCCATGGATTGTGTGTTTAATTGTTCTTTGTAAAGATTTTCTTTTTAGGGGTGTTAATTGGTGCAGAAAAGGAAAGCGGTGCGGGGGGAGTGCTGCGAGGAGGACCCTGGTATAAAGCCCCTCTCACCCCCAGGCAGATTTAAGTCATTCACGCCTAGAGTCTTTGCTTAGGAATATTTCCCATATGTTCCCTCCCTTCCTTCCTTCCTTCCTTCCTTCCTTCCTTCCTTCCTTCCTTCCTTCCTCCTTTCTTTCTTTCTTTCTTTCTTTCTTTCTTTCTTTCTTTCTTTCTCTCTTTTTCTTTCCTTTTTGAGAGATGGTCTCACTATGTAGTTCAGGCTGGCTTTGAACTCTTGGACTCTTGGCAATCCTTTTGCCTCAGCCTCGTGAGTGCTGCAATTATAGGCGTGTGCTGCCACACCTGGCTCTCATATTTGAAATGTTCGTTAAAAATTTGAATTTCTTGGTCCCTTTCAGACCTATTATATTTATAATATCTCAAAGTAATATCTGGGATTATTTGGGTTTAAAAATGGATTTAAAACTATCACTCCATTGGCGATGATTATTGAAGTAGCCAATTTTATGGCAGTTCTCAAATTTTAGTGCATATATTAGTCACCTGGGTGCTTGCTAGAAATACAGATTAATAAGGTGACGGGAAAGAGAAGGGACATAAAAAGAAGTAAAACGTGTTATGTACATGTGCCAACTTCCATGAGGAATGTGCTTGTTATGTACTAATAAAAATGACCCTGAAGAGGAACATAAAAGCCAAAGGAGTGAAAACAGGGACTCGGACAGATGTTTGCAACTCCTGTACACAGCAGCTTCGCTGACAGCAGCCAGAAAGTGGAACCAACCCAAGCATGCACTGATGGATGATGAATAAATGTAATGCATCCTGAACATAAAGCAGGAAACACAGAGTAATAACTGCATTCCAATCTTAATTTTGATTCAGTAAATCTAAAGAGCAAAATAATTTTCTTTCTTTCTCTTTTTCTTTCTTTCTTCCTCTTCCTCCTCTTCCTCTTCCTCCTCCTCCTCTTCTTCTTTTCCTCCTCCTCCTCCTCCTCCTCCTCCTCCTTCTTCTTCACTGAGGCTCAAACCTAGGACTTTGTGTAGCTACTCTCACATTCTACCACTAAATTGCCCACTCAGTCCTAAGATTTGCTTTTATTTAATTAATTAATTAATTAATCTATCTATCTATTTTTTGGATGTTGGGCCTTGTGTTTGTTAGGCAATCACTCTTCCACTGATTCACACTTTCAACTCTTTTCAAATTTTATTTTCAAGTAGAGATCTTGCTAAAATTGCCAAAACTAGTGTTGAACTTGCAGTTTTCCTGCCTCAACCTCCTGAGTAGCTGGGATTATAGGCATGAGGTGATGTATTTGGTGAGATTTACATTTTAAATAAACATCCATACCTGTGGTTATTTGATTACGCTTCAAGAAATAATACTGTTTGGCTCCCTAAAGGATGTCAAGGTAGGTTAAAAAGGATTTCTTAACATGAGATCTGAACACCATCAAAAAGCCCAAGGCAAAAACTTAGAGGGTCCAGCCACTTGGGTGGGGAACAAAAAAAAAAAAAAATATATATATATACACACACACACATATATTACATATGCATATATATATATTACGTATATATGTGTATATGTGTATTTATGTGTATGTGTATGTGTGTATGTATATATATACATATATATGTAATTCTAACTAAACTTTACAACTAAAAAAATAAAAATAGGGAGCAAACCACAGTAATAAAAACAATTCTAATTATCACGAGAGAATTGGTGTCTATATGTCACATTAAAATAGTTACAAATCTTTTTTACTTTTGGTTTGTTGAGACAGTGTCTTGCTATGTAATCCAGGCTGGCCTTGAATTTACTGTGTAGTCTAGGCTAGACTCAAACTCATTGAGGTCCTTCTGCCTCAAGCTCTCAAGCGCTGGGCTTACAGGCGTACAGTACCACACTCAGCCTGTTGCAAGTATTTTGAAATTGTGGTTACCTCCACTGCTACTTCGAATTATGACTCTAGACTGTCATTAGCTTGTATTTATTTTATTAGAAAAACACACATGTTACTCTAAACCTAAATTTAAAAAAAAATTGGTGATCTTCCTGATGCAGTCTTCTAAGTGATGGGATTATAGGCATTCAGAATTATGCCCAACAAATTTAAAAATGTTTTAAAACTATATGTGATGGCACAAGCCTGTAATCCTAGCATTTGGCAGGCTGAGGCAGGAGGATCACTGCCAGTTTGAGACCAGACTCTGCTACATAGTGAATTCAAGGGCAGCCTGAACTAGATAGTGTGACCCTGTCTCAAAACACAGAAAGAAAGAGAGAAAGAAAGAAAGAAAGAAAGAAAGAAAGAAAGAAAGAATGTTTTGATAACTACCTTGATAAAGTTGGTTTCTTTCATTATGTAATGTATTCTAATGCATTTAAAAATTACCTCAAGAAGAGATCTGTAGACTTCTAAAATGTGCATGGCATAGAACAGTTAAGGACCTCAGTGTAGGGAAGCACAGTCCTTTATTGGGATGTCAGTGAAGTGAATTATTTATTTCTAAGAGGAACAAAATTGCACAAATGCTCCCCAGATGATAATCTTGCTGTTTCCATGCCTTTCCTGACTTTCCACTTGAGTCTGCCTTCTCACAAACGGCGCACCTCCCCTGGTTTGTTTACGAGTCCTCAAGGATTGAATGGCTCTGTTTTCCCTCCTGGATAACAGCACTTACAGATCTCAAGCCTATTATGAACATTAATTAATGTCTGACATCTCTTAATGAGGTAAGTAAAAACTATTATCATCTCAGAGATGGGAAACTCAGGTCTGGACTAGTTTGGTGAATTGTTCTTAATCCACCCAAGAAATGATGGCTCATTTCCAAAACCAATGCTTACACTATTCGCATGTAAACAGAAGCTTTTCAACTTACTGTAATCAAATCTGGTGTAAAAATAGCCTATTTCACATGACATTTGATGGCCTGGGTATGGAGATAAACTCTCTGAAGGCCGAAACAGCCCATGGTATCAATGACCACACTGCCCCAAACAAGTGATTTATTGGCTGGATTGCTCCATGAAATAAGTAGACATCCCGATTGGAGGAAATGCCTCAACTCTAAATACTGCGAACTGTTAAAAACCAGTATTTTAAAGCCAAAATGAAAAAAGAAAAACAAATATAAATTGCTGTCTAGTTTGAAATGAATCAATTAATTTCTTCTTTTATTTAGAAACTTTGTAAGAGTCAGAGAGAAATAAAATGAGCATTAGTAATCAAGATACATTGACTTACTTTTCACTCTTAAGACACCACACATAGTAAATAAATATGTCTGCATTTTGTGGTCAAACTTTAGATTTACATTGCTTCCCTAAATAGCATTTGTATATCTGATCTTAATCTTTTGTCTGACCCATTTATCTGGCTTGACAGACTAATGTGAAACTTTTGGCCATTCTTTGAGATTTGTCTGTCTGTCTGTCCATTAATTTATTTTGGTTTTGAGACAGAGTCTCTCCTTGTAGTTCAGACTGACCTTGAATTTACTATGTAGCCTAGGCTGGCCTCAAACTCGAGGCAATCGTAGACCACACCTGGTTGGCTTTTTAAATAGTATTTGTTCTTATTCCATTGCTTGACCAAATTTCTACTGCCTGGCAAAGTGGGAAAATGGAACATAACTGGGCACAACTGAATAAACAAACAAACAAACAAACAAGTAACTGAAAAAGGGATTATTCCACTTTGGAGAAAGATTCCAATTAGTGTATTTTTAAAAAACGAGGAAATTGAAAATTTCCATTAGACAAACACCATAATAATAATTGTCACAAGCAAAATGCAATGCAGAAGGATTCTAAAATTAGTGGGCAAGCCAGGTGTGGTGGTGCATACCTATAATCCGAGCACTCAGAGACTGAGGCAGGAAGATCATAAGTTTGAGTCCTGCCTGGAGAATTTAGCGAGACTCAGTCTCAAAACAAAAAATAAAATGTTCTGGGTATGTAGCTCAGTGTAAAGTTCCCTGGTTCAATCCCCAGTACCACTAAATAAATACAAGAATAAATAAGTAACATTTAATAAATAAAATTAGTGGTCAAAAGTTAGAGGTAAAAATTGAGCTCCCCATTTCCGTTTACCTATCAAGAGCTAGAGGGAGTGTGGGAGGGGGAGGAGGAAGGGATAAAAAGAGAATTAAAATGATTATGTCCATGTCCCAACTCCGCACAAGGAATGGAGTCATTATATGATGCACGTGTGTGCTAGTGAAAAATAAAAACTGCAGAAAAGTTAAAAGACGAGCAGGACATTTGTGCAGTCAAAAAGCGTTTTCCTTAAGATGCTTATTCATGACGGAGGAAGGAATCGCTAGAGGGAGAAACGTGGCAGCCCCGCTGTCTCTCTTGGTGTTCCAACCAGACATCAGTGACCGCAGAGTCCGGCAGTGACCACTAGACAAGACGTCCTGTTACCCGAGTCACTCTGCTCTCACGAGCGGCTGCGCGGGTCCCCTCTCACCAAGGCTGACCTGCTCACTGCCGCTGCTGAGCGCGCGCCCAGCCCGCCGGGCAGACAACAGACTCAGCGACCTCTAACCGGCAGCACCATTAGGACACCAGGGGGCATCCCGGGGGGAGGGGCAGCTGAGTGCTCTCCATAGACGGTTACTTTGCGTAAATTTGGCATTGAAATTTGCATTCTCAGCTGGACCTGGTGGCACACACACCTGTAATCTCAGCACCGAGGGAGGCCGAGGCAGGAGGATAATGAGTTCAAGCCCAGTTTAGGCAGTTTAGTGAGGTCTCAAAATTAAAAAAAAAAAAAAAAGAAAGAAAGAAAAAAAAGCATAAAAACAACTGAGGGTCAGTCAAAATAAACATCACTTCCTAAAAACAGGGGGGGGGGAAATTGTTGGATAAGCTGGATATGTAGCTCAGTGGGAAAGCAGCCTGGGGTTCAATCCTTAGTACTGAAAAAAATTGTACAATGTGTATGTAATGTCTCTATCAGCAGCACATCAGTGAAGCCGTATCTTATTTATTATCATGGGTATCTCACGCAACAGAGCTTCTCCAAGGATGACTCACGGAATCCCAGGCATCCAAGACCCTTGGGGGAGTCAAAGCTATTTAAGAAGCACTATGATGTTATTTGCCAATGTGCTTATATTTATGCTATGGTACACAAACACTGGGGGGTGAATGTTTTAGCACAAATTAAGGCAGCAGCATCAATTTTGCACTGAGTCATAGCAAATTACCACTAGCAAATCACACACACGCACACACACATACATACATGCAAACACACACATGTAGTTTCATATCAAGAATGTACTAAAAGGTAGAATTTGAGAGTAGATTGGTGATTACTGGAGGTCAAGGGGAGGGGACTGTTGATCTATGGTACTGTTACCGTTAAAAAGACGTAAGAAATTTCCCTCTTCTTTCTTTTCTCTTTTCTTTTCTCTTTTCTTTTCTTTTCTTTTCTTTTGTTTTCATTCTCTTTCTTGTTTTCTCTTTCTTTCTTTCTCTCTTTCTTTCTTTCTTTCTTTCTTTCTTTCTTTCTTTCTTTCTTTCTTTCTTTCTTTCTTTGTTTTCTTTGTTACTTGAGACAAGGTCTCATTATGTAGTGCAGACTGGCCTTGAGCTTGGTTGTGTAGCCCAGGCTGGCCTGGAACTCAGAGAGATCCTCCTGCCTCAGCCTCCCAAATGCTGGGATCACAGGCGTATGCCTCCATGCCCAGCACAGGAAGTTCTTGTGCACTAGTGCACAGTAGGTAATAGATCACAATAGTGTTTGGGGAGCAGCTGAACTAGTGACATTCACACTGGAGGAACTAAGAGCACAAAGTACCCTAAAAATGCCCTGAGGCCGTGGAGTGCCCCAGGCAAATAGGTGTTTCTGCCCCCAAAATGGGATGTGAAAGGCGAGCTACTTAAGCAGAGGGGTGTCACATGACAAATTCATAAATGCATTGCAGTGGTTGGGCAGCTCCTTTCCTCCCATTCCAGAGAGAGGGCTCCACCCAACCTCAGCTTTCTGTATATTGTCTCTTACCTTTATTTCTCCATTCTCTCCCCATGCTTCCCCCCAGAAACCCTGAGCGCTGTACAGGACACAGCAGTGTATGGCTCATTTCAAAGAGCTGGGGGAAGAAGAATCATGACATATCATATACAGGGACAAATTCCCTATGAGGACTGAGGTCATTATGTATATCTAAAATGTAGCAATAAAATTCAAAAAACCCCAAAAGCTAGAAGAAAGGATTTAGAATGTTTCCACCACAAAAATGGTAATTGTTTGAGGAGAGTGTTAACATTATACAATTACACATTACACAATGTGTATGTGTATCAAAGCATCATCTGCTACCCCATTAATATGTATACTTCTTTGTTTTTATGTATCAGCTAATGTATTTCTTTCCCCCTCCCCTCTCCTCTCCTCTCCATCCCTTCTTGCCCTTTTTTTTTTAATCTTTTTTTGGGAGGGGGGAGGGCTGCTAGAGATCAAACTCAGGACCTCATCCACAATAGGCAAGTGCTCTACCCCTGAGCTTCATCTTCAACCACACACACAAAAATAATGTAACTTAAAATTTTACAGGAAAAAAACTGTTTATACTGATGAGGCAGTAAAAAGGATGAAATGGATTAAATCATGACATCTTCAGCATAAAACTCCTTAATCCTCTGTGTGGCAAAGGAAACCTCATTTTCAGGTACAGGAGCCTATGTTGTAGAAGAGCACTTGTGGAATGGAGCTGGAAGCCAGACCAGCTGCCTTTCTCCTGGGGCACAATTTTACTTGAAAGAACAATTGACAGTCACATTGGGAGTATTATTTGACTTGGGTCTTTGGTGAGTATTTTCTTATCAATAAATGAAGTGAGCCTGTCATTTTAGGGGGCATCAATGACAGTGTTTTGCTTCCAATGAAAAATGCAAGCTTGTAACTAAAAGTGTTTTTGGAAAACTGTCAGGTTGTAAACTTTAGAGTATCGCAACAGAGACTTTGTATCTGATGATGGTGGCAATTATTAATGTGTATGATTTTATTTTTGACTTTATAAAATAAAATGTGTCAATGTTTGGAAGTCTGTATAGCTCAGTGAAGCACTATTTTCTCCATGTTGAAAGTATGATATGTCAAAATCATACATGGCACAAAGTTCATTCAGAGTGCATAATCTACCCAAAGATTTAATATAATGCAGTACTTTGAGTAATAAATTTAAACAAAATTCAAAAAGATAAGTTGAGAAAATTATTTCTACACATTCATAGTGTCAGAAGTTAAAAAAAAGCACTTATATTAGTAAATATAACAGATTATCACCATTTCTGCTTGTTGGAGTACAAAAATGGAATAATTTTAGTTTTTAAAAATCATTACCTGTAATGATTTTAAAAAGTCATTACAAAAACGTGCTGTGTTGGAATTTCCTTTTCATCTTGAACATTTCATTGGGCGGATTCCAAAATCTGGTCATTTTGCTATTAAACAAGTCCTCAATAGTTTAAAATTACAATCTCATTTTTCCCATTTATAGTGTCCCCAAAACCTGTGTCTCTGGATAGTGGGAGTGGCTGGAAATAACAAAAAATAAAACCACAACAACCCCGCTGAACCCAACTCTTCCCCCACCCCCTAGCCCTGTGTTTGTTTGCTTTGGTTTTGGTTTTTTAGACAGGGCTCACCATGTAGTTCAGGCTGGCCTTAACTCAAAGGGATCCTCCTGCCTCAGCCTCCTGCATGCTGGGGTTACGGGTGTGCACCACCATGTCTGGCAAGCCTGTGTTTTGTCTGGGGGGGGGTGGCAGACACAAGGGGTGGAGAAACAGGACCGGTTTTGCTCCAGTGTTGGAATCTCTGGGGAGAAACCGTAAAGGTGCAGGTGGTTGTCTGTCATCGTCTTTGATGGCATTTTTACATTTTCATTTGACATATGAAATACTTTGCATCTCTCACCTTCAGTTTTAAATTCTGAGCCTAAATTTAAGTAGTAAAAAAGTTTACCTAACAACCTTATTTTATAAGAAAAATGTTAATACTATAAAATGGTCAAAGAGCTTAACCAGAAAATACCTCAAATTACAAAATATTATATACGTATTTCATCTCAGGTGATGAAAAATGCTTAGACTCGTATAACAATTTTATGTATCATATTGCCAGTAAAAATTGTAATACAAGCATGAGGTGTGATAGGCATGCTTCGTATGGTACCTGTGGGACTTCCAACCAGAACAGTAAGTTACGGAGACTAATTTGGAGAACTCTGTGTGCAATCACAGATATATCTGTTCTGTTTGATCTGCAGATTCTTTTTACAGGAATCTACTCAAGGAAGCAAGAACAGGGCAAGGAAAATAGCAGTGATGATCAGTAGCAAAATCTCAGAATCTATTAAAAAATAATATAAAAAATAATATAAAGCCTGGGTTGGTGGAATGTACCTGTAATCCCAGCGCTCTGGGAGGCTGAGGCAGGAGGATTGCAAGTTCAAGCCTATAATTTAGTGAGACCCTGTGTCAAAATAGAAAATTTTTTAAAAGGTGTAGGATCGATCCTCAGTACAACACACACACACACACACACACACACACACACACAAAACACACACACACACTAATAAATTAACAAAGTGAGTTTAAAAATTGATGCCAATTGTATTTGTTTTTATTTTTGGTATGGGAATTAAACTCAGAAACTTCACACTGAACTACATCCCCAGCCCTTTCATTATTTTTTGATAGAGCATCTAGTTAAATCACTAAGTTGCTCAGACTGGGCTCTAATTTGCAGTCCTCCTGCCTCAGCCTACCAGTATGCTGGGATTACAGGTGTGCCTCACCACATACTGCTCTGATTTACTTTTTAAACACCATATAATCTTATAAAAATGGAAGATTAAGTTTATCTGATCATATATTGCATGGATATTAATTGAACAATGTGGAATATGAACCTGAAAGTATAGTATGAGTCTCTTGGCTTTTTATACTACCCAAGTATATAAATAAGTTTAGAAGAAAAGGTCTGCACCATCATGAATATTCCTTCCATTATGAAGCTACATCACTACTAAGGCTGGGCGTGGAAGTGCACACCGTAATCCCAACTGTGGAGAAGGCTGAAGTAGTGAGATTGTGAGTTCAGAAACAGCGAGGGCAACTTAGTGAGATCCCATTTGAAAAAAGAGAGAAAAGGCTGGGATGGAGCTCAGAACTCCCTGGGTTTGATCCTCAGTGCCGCCAAAACAAACAAATGAGCCAAATTTGGTAACTTCTCTAAAGTAATCGCTTACATTTTCCACATTTCATTAAATGATTTAAGTATATTTATTAATTGGGAGATAATACATTAATAAAAATATTTATTACCTATTTGCACATAATTCCTTGCAAACCTAAGATATATCAATAGATGACGTACGGTCTCTTTAGAGTTTTGATGGGGGAAGAGGACACAAGCACACGATTAAAGTATCCACGGGGCATCACGAATCCCTAGGGTTAGCACAGAAAATAGCATGCGTTCCAATTTGAAGGAACATTTTTACAAAGGGTAGTGGTAACACAGGAAAGAAGATGTGACTGGGCTGCTAAAGTGAGTAGCAATTCTGCTGTCAGCATTACACGGGGGATCGAACCCAGGGCCTCGTGCATGTGAGCACCCTACCACTGAGCTACATCCCCAGCCCCATGGATAGGATTCTTTTAAAAAGGAGAAAAAAGGTGGGAGAGAAATGCAAGAAATAATATTATAGAGAAACTTGAAATATGCTTATATTATTATTATTATTATTATGGAGGCTATAAAACAACAGTTGCACCCAAAACTGCATGGCTTGAGGGAGTAAGTGGTTCAGGCAGCTGGAAATCTGAAACGGAGGTGTTAGGTGGTTGCTGTCTCAGACACCTGCTGGCACTCTGTGGCCTGCCTTCGCTTATCAACACATCGCTCAGATTTTCCTCTTCACTGCGCTCTCCTTGTCTTTATTCCGCTCACATCTATCACTATATCCCACTTTCTTCCCCTTATTACACCGATTCGAGTCATTGGGTCAAGGCCCACCCTAATGACCTCATTTTTACTTAATTACTTCTGCAAAAACTCTGACTCCAAACACAGCAGCACCTCAGCACCCCTATTAATTAGCTCCAGTACCAAAAAGGATAAATAACAAGTGAATTGTTTTAGCTGGGAAGTAGCAAGTCACCATGCAATGCATCTGCAAGTTCTAGCTTGTCCGTGGGAAGCAAACCAAATGACAAGTGACAAACTTTTTTTTTTTTGCTTCAGAATGTGTGGAGTACCAAATCAGATGAGGTTCAAAGCAGGCAAGTACCAAGGTCTAACTGTGCATGTGGTCTGAGGTACTAGGTGTTGGGACATCTCAAAAGTAGCCCTGTGACACAGTAATTTAGGAGTAATCTGAGCAAATTTGGACTCAGCTACTAGGGTGGGGGATAAAGAACTTGCAACACCAGGCTGAGGAAAACGGTGTCTTTAAATAGGCACTGGGCAACTCTGAAAACACTCGAGAAATAGGGCTGAACTCAGGCGAGCTGCTCATTCTCCTGTCTAGTGCCCACTGGAATGACCAGAAAGCTGTGTTTTTGGGTTTGTTTCTGGTAATGCAACTATAACAGCCATCTTCAACAGGTAAGGGCTGAAGAATTCCAGGGAGGTAGAAAGCAAATGGAAATTTCTCTGAAATGGACAGAGGAGAAAGCAGTGAGGGAGTAGAAGAATGATCTGTTTTGGGGGGTATCAGGGGGCAGCTCTGGGTTCACTCCACTCAGAAGGAAAGGAAACAGACCTGAGACATGGAGAAACTTGCAAGGTCTTAGGTACAAAAGATGCCAACAGTTTCCATGAGCTGGAAAGTCTATTCAAAATTTGCACTGAAGACACTGCCTGCTGACTGTAACTGTGGTGACTCATCACATAAAACCTGTAATGAACTTAATTTTCACAGACCACATATTGGGCAATTGTGCTTGATATACAGCTCTATCATGACATCACTCTCATTTAGGAATAACTTCGTTTCTGGAAGAACACTATTCTGTAAAATTATTTACCTGTAGCCATTTTGCATTAAAGCAGTGCAAAAGTCTCTCACTATGGTATTAAATGGTTTGTTAAAGATTCTATCACTGCAAATGCAAATTAGTTACATTTTCAAACTTTGAATTCGAGATACAACCTTACATTGGAGGGCAAGGTACAGAGTCAGGTTTTTATAATGGCTTAACTGTTCTCCCACGTGAGGCATAAATATTCAGCAAACATTCTCTACACTTATCTGTAAAGCAATTACAGTAAGTGGACTTCGGAAAGTCAACTAATTTTATAGGTATGTATACTTTTAGACGTTGGAAAAAAACTATCTTCCCTTTTAATCTAAAAATTTAAATTAATTTTTACAAATCTTACAGAAGGAGGTGAAGTTGTAGCTCAGTAGTAGAGTGTATATTGATCCATTTGCTATTTAGCCACTTAGCATGTGTAAGATTGTGGGTTCAAATTCCAGCCAAAAAGTAAAAAAGGAGATACAGGCAATTGTGTTCAATTGCTGGGATCTTCTGTAAGTAGAAAAATTGCCTTATATGTCCCTCTTCTTGGTTATGGGTGTTATTTTCCTATAACTGTTTTAGAAGCAAGGAAGACTCACTCTGATAGTATTTATTTGACAGTCTGTAAGGAGCAGAAAGACGGGGAATCCGTGATGATTTGCTCTATTATTCATGCCTGCTTTTAAGTTTTGAGTCCACGTCTGTCCTCTCTTGCTTCCTTTATCCTTCCTTTCAACCCAAAGTAGAGGACCCATAAATGTCACCGTATCTTACTCCAAAGAGATCATTTCAAGTTCATGACAGGCCAGTGTGGGAAAATTAACACGTGATAAAATCCCAAGATTGCGGAACTCAGATCTCAGATCAGACGCATTTTCCTAAACAGTTCCATAGAAACAGGGCCCAGCGGAGAGTGGAGATTTCACATGGTCTAGGGTGGCCTGGGTAACAGGGCTCTAGTCTGGAGGTGATCTAATCTCTCTTCCAGCTCACGGAACTTTCCTTCTTAAGCTGCAGAACGTCAAGAGAATCAAAACCAAAGAGGTGCTCTTCTCCCCCTGGGAAATCAAAACATCTCTTCTCCAAAACAAGACAGAAATAGTCAACAATTCCTCCCTCTCCCCATCCTCGCTCCCTCTCTTCCTTCCTCTTCCTTTTCCTTCCCTCCCTCCCTCAGTACTGAGAATCGAAACCTGGGTCTCCTTTGTGCTAGCCAAGCACTCTGCCACTGAGCTACATGCCCAGCCTTTTATTTCTCACATTTGGGACAGTCTTGCTAAATTCCCCGGATTTGCTATGAACTTGTGATCTTCCTGTCTCAGCCTCCTGAGTAGCTGGAATTTACAGATATAGACCACAAAGGTTGGCAGCAATTTGTTTCCAAAGGCCTAAATTAGATCTTTTCTTCCTGTCTCTGGATTGTCAAGGGGCAAGTAAACAAGATTATCTCAAAGAACCCAAGGACCGAAATGCTTTTGGAGTTGCACAGAGGAATGTGGCCTGTTTCCCCCGAGCAGCTTTCCAGAGGCACAGAGACTCCAGATGCGCTTTGCCGGGGAGGGGCCGGGCAGCGGGCGGGCCCCGAAGCAGCCGGCTGCCTGGCTTGGACGCGCGGCGGAGCTCCCGTGCTCCTGCAGGGGGCGCACTGCTGCCCCGCGTGGCTTCGGCCGGCGGCGGAGCCGGGCCCAGCCCTTCCCAGGCTGCGGTGGGCTGTGAGCGCTTCCTGTCCAGCCCGGCCTCAGCAGCGCTCTGTCTACTTCCCGCCGCAGGGCGGGTGTGACTCCTACTGTGCTTTGATTGGGGACAGTTAGACAGCGCGACGCTTTCTGGACCTGGGAGCACAGAAGCTATTTGACCTCTCGAAGGTCAAAGTCAAGACTGCCATAGGATTAAATTCATCTCCAGCGTAGTCTGCGGACTCTCAGTTACTCTGGGACGGTTATGGCTCAGGCCTGAGGTTAGTAGTCCATGAGGGGTTAAATCTTTGTGTTTAACCTGACAATGAAGTTTCGCCAATATGGATGGTCATTCAGAAAAGCCTAAACTGTGTTATTCGTGAACTATGGTAATGCATGTTTCTTCCACGTTCACGCACTTTTCTGTTTCAGTTACCTACTCTGCATATCTTTTCTTCCTTCCTTTCTTTTTCCTTTTTCTTTTTTTTCTTGTTTTTGCCTTTTCGAGACAGAGTTTCACTATGTAGTTCAGGCTGGCCTTGAACTCATTATATAGGCCAGGCTGGCCTTGAACTCGCAGTGATTCTCCTGCCTCAGCCTCTAAGTGCTGGGATTACAAGCATAATCCGCATATCTTTTCTTTTGTCACCTCGTTATTCTCTCCCTAGACCAGTGAAGAATTCGAATAGTGACGGTCAGGAAGATAATACAGGTTAGTCCTGTGGCAGGAGCGCAGAAACAGTGAGTATCTGTGGGCTTCGGTGTCAAAGTGTGTGCGTTTGTGGGGGACAGTGATGAGCGGGTCCCCCCTCTCTGAACACGACAGGACAGCTGCTGTTAGCCAGGTGGAAAAGTGAGTCTGAGTTGCCAGACTTTCAGGTGTTTTGAGAGAAACTGAAAAATTTTTTTGTCCCCCTCGAAATACCCTGCTTTTAAAAATACTGTCGGTTTAGATAAAAACCTTGGAAACGCTGAACTGCCCTTGGAGCACAGCTGTGGTCGAGTAGCCGGGGTGCAAGGGTGGCGACCCCACTGGCGGCTGCAGCGTGAGTGCCCAGCGCCTCTAGGGACGGCGTCGCGGCCCTGCCGGGTGGGGACACTGCAGTTCTGTTCCTGTGAATTTACCCTACTGATTTGCTTGTCTATTTTCGTAATGATGCGTGCATAAGCGTGCTCGTTGTAGCACGAACCCCGTAATAAAACATCGGGAACAACTTTTATGCCTGTCAAAAGAGAAACTTTAAATAGCGTATCAATACAAGGGCGTCTTGTGGAGTCATCAGGATAACTGACGGCAACTCTCTATGGGCTGAAATGAGCAGTGTGGGTAAGAAAAGCAAGATGTGGAATACACAGTTTATATTGCATTTGCCATTGGTCCTTTCAGTTTTTCAAGAATGTGTCCACTTAATCTTAATATATGGCTGCGTAATATGAGTATATTAGATGGATAGATAGATGTAAAGATGATCTCTGGACGAATATAAACGGAAGTCAAAGCAAGTCTGGCCTTTGGAAATGGGAATTATGGTGAGGAGGCGACTGCTTACTGTTTACTGTATATCCCTTGTTACTTTTCAAAATTTGTTTCATGTGCTTGTATAATTTATTTGAAAAAAATATTAGTAAAACTGTGGGTAAATGAGATGTCGTTTTTTTTTAGATACTGGATGGGGCTCCAACGCTGGGCACTGTGCTAGGGGAGGGCTTTACCATTGAGCTGTATCACTTATCCACGAGGAGCTAAATAAAATAAAACCAAATGAAACACCCCGCCAGCGATGAAGCTCTGCGCGCCCACCTGCTGCGCAGGCTGCCTTGGGTGCGGGTCCCCAGCACCTCTCTCCCGCAGGCTTCCGAGCTGTCCCTTCGCATCTTCCCGAAAGAGCGCTTCAGTCCGTGTTCCTGGATGTGCAGACCCCTTTCCGCAGGTTTCTGGTCGTTCTTTCGCTCCATTTTCTTTATTCTTGTGTTCTTCTCCCACAGGCTCAAGCTTGTGCGCCTTCCCCCGGTCTCCGGTTCTCCTCTGCACACGCTGCTCCTGCTCCTGCTCAAAACCGGACTGTGCAAGTCGGGGTCCATCCGGGCAGATCCGTGACTCAGGCTTGTCCTCTGACAGGCTGGTGTAACCTTTCTGCACTCTGACGCTTAATTTCCCTTCTAAGAAATACAGGTAAGAATGTTTACTTACCAACAATAAAAGTGAGAGCTAAATCTGTGTGGGTGTGGTGGCAAACGCCTGTAATCCCAGCACTTGGGAGGCTGAGGCAGGAGGATTGCTGCAATTTCGAGGCCAGCCTGGACTACAAAATGAGCTCAAGGCCAGCTTGAATTGCATAGTGAAACCCTGTCTCAAAACAAAAACAAAAGCAAAAACAAAAATAAAAACACCCGAAACCACATACACATGCACACACACAAACCTGTATGCCTATATACCGAAAATGTCTTTAAAAGTGTCCAGTCTAGAGTTTATAACATAGTAAATGAGCAGGGAAAATTATTTTCAGAGATCAAAAACAGTTACTTCACTTTTACATCTTACACACTTACCTATCTATCAAATTATTTAGGTTTTCCATCTTAATATAGTATAAATAATAATAGTGCAAAAAAGTTTGATTTTAGTGGAAATTAAAATATTGAAGTTCAAAGAGCATAGCTCAGGTGAGGATGAACTGAAAGAATTTGTCGATGGAGAGGAAGCAGCTGAGCAAAGCATGGCCAGGATCTTGGAGGCAGGAAGCAGTTCAGTGTTCCCTTGCCCGGGCACTGTGGGACTATTTAGGTTAAATGCTATTAATTAAAGCCTTGTACCCCATGGGAGTAGCAATCACGTGGGGTACAAGTGGTAGTGTATTAGCAAAGCTGCCTCTAGAGAATTTCTGAAATTCCCCAAGGATTTCAGAATCCACCTTGAGGATAGAATCTGAGAATTCCTTATTTTATATTACATTTCCTTTGCTGCCTGTGCCAGTTATCATTTTTGTTACAGGCAAAGTACATTTAAGGTGCATATTAAACTGGGTGTGGTAGCACACACTCGTAAACCCAGCACTCTAGGAGGCTGAGGCAGGAGGATTGCAAAGTCAAACACAGTCTGAGCAATTTAGTGACTTAGGGAAGATTCTGTCTTGAAATAAAACGAGAAAAGGGCCTGGGATTTAGCTCAGTGCTAAGACTCTGGGTTCAGTGCCCAGTAAAAGACACACACACACACACACACACACACACGTGCGTGTGCGCAAAGAACTGAATATTCCAAAGGCAGAGGTGATGTATGCTCAGTGTGTGTGTGTGTGTGTGTGTGTCTGTGCGTGTGTGTGTGTCTGTGTGTGTCTGTGTGTGTGTGTGTGTGTGTCTGTGCGTGTGTGTGTGTGTGTGTGTGTGTGTGGTGCTTTTACCAGTGCAGATTGCTTAGGTGAAAAGGGCAGAAGGAAGGGAAGAATTTGCTAGTATGTATAAAAAAAAGACTCATTTTAACATATATCTGCAACCAAAGGCCACAAAGCTAAAACTGTTGCAACAAATTGCGTCTTGTTAATCTTTCTCAGCAAAAGGACCCGCATGCTTATCTTAGTTCACTGTCCTGCCAACCATTCTTGGTTCATTTGTTGCAGAGCTGGAGCAGATTAGTTCCAACCAGGCCTTCCAAGCCTCATTTTAGATTTACCTAATCTTCTAAGGTAATGAAAGCACGTTTCAGACATTGCCCAGTATAAGTTTTGCATGACTTTAAACATCAGTACCATTATACTTTCGATATTCCAGATATGAAATGAAAAGATTAGACCGTTGATGGATGACCAAGGTACAAGTTATTTTAGCTTCCAGATTCCAAGGAGCATCTTGTAACCATGAAGACCTCCAAGCACAGAGTGGAAATCAAGTGCCTCAATTTGCTTAGAAAAGTGCTGATCACTCTAGGAGTCTCACCAGAATTTCCTGTCTCAAAAACAAGTTCCCTATTTGGTCTTCTATGACAGTAAAGCAAGGATCAGAAACTTACTGTTTGTTCAAAAGCAGAAGCTAGAATCATTTCAAAGAAAGAAAGAGTAAAATTGAAACCGAAACTCCACTTTTACCTGTCTTTAGACTCAGTAGAGCGCATCTGCCCAGGGCTTCTAAGGCCTCTGTTGAAGCTGAAATTTACTAACCGCGGAGGTGTCTTTCCCCTGTGCCCTAAATGAGGGGGTAGCTTACTCTTTTTGGTACCAAACAAGTCATCTGATGGGTACCAGAAGTAGTTTTTAGTGGTTGTGTGAAGAGTCTGGCCTTTCCCCAGCACATGTATGCACCGACCTGAGTCCTGAGGGCTTGTAGTCTGAGTCATTATTAAACTAATTTGTGCCATTAATCAAAATGCTCTCTGAAATTACTCAAATGCCAATGCAAAGGACAGATTACACGGTAAGCAGATGTCTGCTCTTTTTTTTTTTTTGTTAAGTTAAGTAGCCCATAACCTTCTTTAGATCGAGGGACAGATTTAATGCAATTAGTTAACAGTGATAAAACCCACAAAGCCCTAAAACAGGAGGAGTTTCCTTTCATTCTTAGTGACCATGGCGGAGTCTGGTGGCATTATGGGTATTGTGTTAGGAAGGAGAAAGTGCGCAGGTGGTCATGTGCAGGACAGTGAATTGCAGAGACAAATATGTGAGGGACTTTCACACCTTCCTCACCTATTCTCCTTCTTTCAAATGCTTTTTTCTCATTTCTCAATGTTTTCCTCATGCCTCAAGACTCCCATGCAGTGACTCTCATAGCTGTCCCCAAGTCTCAGATTTACTGGTTTGCCTAGCTGGGTTTTGTTGTTGTTTGTGTTGCTCGTTGGTGCTGGAGAGAAGCTAGAGTGTTGCTCATGCTAATCACTTCCTCTACTCCCTCCTAGGAGCCATTTTTAACCCATCATATACATTTTTAAATTTTGAACTATTGTGGGGTGAACCCAGGAGTGCCTTACCACTGAGCTATTGTATTTGCAGTTCTCCTACCTCAGCCTTACAAGTGGCAGGAACTACAGATGTGATTCACCATGCTTGGCTATTTTTTTTAGTTTTATTCCCTGCTAAGCTATGAACTACTCGAGTCTTTGAAACAATCACCTTTGTAGTACTTGAAATATGCACATTGTCTAATATATACCAGATAATAAAAGTCTGTTAAAGGGAACTGCTTGAAACCGTTTGAAAATGACCCAAAATGCTCCCTGCTCTCAAGTTATCCTACAATGTGTGCTATTGTGTAGATGATGCATAATCTGACTCCCTACCTATTAAGCCATCTTCAAATGTCAGACTCTCATTTCTAGCAGTTCTACACAATTGTGTTATTTAAAACTTTTCAAACCTCTTCATTCCTTATTTAGTTCTCACAACAATTGTCTAAGAGTTTAGGTGAGAAAGCAGAAACTTACCTATCATCATTTGCTTTGAACTAGAGCTCAGGTCTCTTTTAACTTTATTTTGAAACAGTTTTACCTTACAAGAGAGCACCTGTACAGGTCACCCAGATTCACCCACCATTAAAGCAGTTTTACTGTTTTTGACCGCTGTCTCATGTCAAGAAAATCAATGAAAGCAAGTTTAGAATTGAGCAGGATTACATATAACATTTACAGTACTTCTTGTACCTGTTTTATTTCCTTTAGTCTAGAATTGTCTTTTACTTATTTTTTATTTTTTTGCGGCACCGGGGATTGAACTCACAGCCTTGCGCCTGCCAGGGCAGGCGCTTAAGCCACTGAGCCAAACTCCCGGCCCTCGTTTTTTGAGGCAGGGTCGCACTATGTAGCTCGGGTCGGCCTTGCGCCGCGTTGTAGCCCAAGCCGGCCTCGAACTCACAACGCTCCACCTACCTCAGCCTCCCGAGTGCTGGGATTAAAGGCGTGCGCCACCACGCCCGGCTGTCTTTTACTTATTTTATGATATTGATATTTTTTAAGGATTCAGGGCAGGATCCAGGTTTGGTGATGGATGCCAATAATCTCACCTACTTGGAAGGCTGAAGCAGGAGAATTGCAAGTTTGAGGTCAGCCTGGGCAACTTAATGAGGCCCTGTTTAAAAAACATAAAACGAAAACCCTACACAATTTGAGGAATACAGCCCTCTGTTCCCTGCATTTGACCCCTGTGAAAAGAAAAGAGTTCAGTTTGTTTTGTAGAAAGCACCTTAAATTGGGTCTGTCCGATGTGTCTTAATGATTTGATCTGTGTCGTGTATTTTGACAGACTATTACCTAAGAATAATACTGTTACCACTGGGAGATAGACTATGAGGAGAGGGGAAGGAGTTCTGGAGATAGAGTGAGACAGGAGTGGGGGAGGGGAATTAAAAAGGATCAAGTGCAGTATGTACCAATTTCCCAGGATAAACATATTTATTTTGCATCATGGTGTATGCTAATTTTTAAAAAAGAGGAAAATACTACTCTTTCCTTCTGAAGGCATCACATTAAAGAGGCACTAGTTTGTCCCATCACTGGTGATATCTGCCACATTTTTTCTACTACAAGGTTGTTCTGTCTTAGGTTTTAGTGCTGGACAGGCTTTTGAAACAATTTATTGGGGTTTATTTTCATATAGGCAGCTGGTGTTTCCAACTCAGCCTGTGACCTGCTGAATGAACTCCAGCCCTCATGAAGGCCACCCCCACAGTTAGGTGGAAAATGACATCATTCTCCCCAATGTATAATCCAGCATGAGTATCTTAAGGACAATGTGGCAGAATATAATATGTGATATAACCCTACAGGTCTGAAAAGAAAGCAAGTCACGTACCTTCATGATTACAGGAGGAGAGAAGAAATTGATGACACATTGTGGAGCCTTATTCTGCTGCCTGCAAACATGTCCAGATATTATCTCCCTATCTCAGACTTTTGTTAAAATATGTGACAGCTAAAGATAATGATTATATCCCTTAATTAAAAGAAGAAGGACTGCTTATGGAAGTTTCAAAACTTTCATCTGTGACATAGAATTGAACTGGAAGCCTTTGCCAGTCTTCCTGATGGCGAAGATAGTGTTTTGGTGCAAAGCAAAACAAAATGGTTAAACATTTTTCTTGTTTTTCTCATACTACATTAGAAAATATGTGCTGCTGGTCATAAAACATGATGCAGCTTAAAATGCCATGTAATGAGATCTCGTGGTTTGAATCATCTGACCAGTCATGAAGTGAATATGTGGCAATTTATCCCTCACTCTTTTTGGAGCAATAAAAAAGTATATTCTGGGGGACAGTGCCAAGTACAGGAGAGTAAGCTGTGTATGGCACTGGAGCAGGTGACACTATCCAAAGGAAGCAACTAACTAGGACACTTTCGAAGTAAAACTGAGCAGGAAGTCACGGCAGATAATGCTACTCTCATCACTGGTAATTACCGGCCTTCCAGTTTTAATACATGGCTGCTACGGAATAAAAGCTAGGTGGCAATTTATACAGATCATCATTTCGTAGTCAGCAGTAAAGAGACTGTAACTAAGCAGTAGATAGATTTTTTTTTAAACCTGTAAGGTAAAAGAGATTAAAGGTATTATTTGTAGGCTAGACTTAAAAGACCAGTGTTTTAATTATGCTCTATTTTTCTGGTCCTCAAAGATAGTTCTACTGCCAATGGAGAACTAGTAAGAAAGGATTAGGAGCCTGGCATGGTGGCACATGCCTGTCATCTTGGCACTCTAGGAGGCTGGGATAGGAGGATTACAAGTTTGAGTTCCGTGTAGGCAATTTAGTGACACTGTGAGACCATGTCTTAAAATTAAAGGGGGAGAGGAATGGAGGTGTGTTGCAGTGTGGGTTTGTTCCCCAGTGTCACCACCACCACCAATAACAGCAGCAACAACAACAAAAGTAAAAAGGATTAGGGTCAAGGTCGTGCTAGAGAGAATAGTAACTATGTTAATATCAAAGAAAATTCCAAAATCTTTGTAGTTCAGAGACTTAGAGATCAGTCGTTGTTCCGTGGGAATCAACAGGGAACAAGTAACTCATAAAAATGTGAAAAAGTATTTCTTGGGCAGTCTACCACTTACTGGAGTAGGCTGGAATAAACTGTAGAATTTTATAGAACCTATTTTTTTTTTAACAGATCTTAATAGTTAACCAACAGGCTTGCATTCTCTTTGCAAGAGCCCCACCAAGTGGCCATCCAGTTTGTGAGTGAAATCAGAAAAAGAGATGAGGAATACCAAGACTGATAGCAGAAGGAGAAAAGCGAATCTTCCATCTAGGGATTCTGATCCAGGCTTTGTATTGAGGCAACACATCTGCTTTTCCTCACCATTTGTTTTTGGGAACTTACTTGTCCTTACTTGAACTACGCTTGCTCTTTGACCTTATGACCCCATATGCTTTGAGTCCTTCATTTTCTCCCCATCAATCAGTTCTTGTCTTCCCGGACACTGGTGTGCACTACTTAAATCATGCTTTCAGTATTGCCTTCTAGCCCTCGTGGTTCTCTCACCATGCAACTGAGAAGCTGAGAGTTCCTAGAGAAAAATCATGTGGCTGTGCCCACGAACACCATTATATCGTTGCTTTCTGACTAGGGCTGTCGGTGTGTGTGGTCAGTCAACGGTGACTGTTCCAAACATTTCCCGCTGGTCTCAGAGCTTCTTCCCACCCCTACCTCTTCTTATGCTCAGCCAATTCTGCACATTGCATTAAGAAAAGCCAAACATATGGAGTAAGAACTGTCCTCTCCTCTTTCTCTTACTATAAGCTTCCTTATTGGCGTTGGTACTTTGTTCCCTAATGGAAGAGGGAGCACGGCTCAAGGTTAATTTCTCAAATTCTTGGTGAATTTTATCTCCTTCTGCCTATGCAGTGACTGTTACATCCATCATCTGCTTCTCTTGTTTTCATTTAGAAAATCAACGCTGATTTGCTTATGACAATAATGTTTTATAGTTTGGGATATTAATTAGAAGAAAGAGAAACATTCAGATAACTTAGGGGGCAAATGGTATCCACTGGAAAGATACTGATACACGTCATAGTGTAGAAGAAAATACTGAGCAGTGAAAACTCCTGGTGGCAGAGAGCAAAGGATCCCTGAGAAATGAAACTGGGCATTCGTGACAATATCTGTTTACAAACCCAGGTTCAACCGTCTCCTTTCCTTGTGCGTTCCCACTTAAGAAGAAACTTCAGGGAAGGAGACATTTGCTCAGCCTGGCCCACCAGCAGTGTGGAGAGGCGGTGCTTTGGTCCCTATCATGCTTTCTGTATAGCAATAACAGTGACATTTCCTCCTTTGGTCATTCTCCTTTGTTTTTTGTGACATTGTTACCTCTCTATTTTTTTCTTTTTAATTGACATCCTGTTTTAGTCTCCACTGTAGGTTCCTTTTTTTTTTTTTTTCCCTCCCTGCTTAAACATTAAATGTTGGCTTTCCTGGGGCTCTAAGTTTCTTCTCAGATCCATGGCTTCAATTTGTACCAGTCTTACAATCTCTCCTAGTTTTAGACTGAGTTTTACATTCGCATTTCCTATAAAATGTGCCATTTGTGAAACAGGGCTTCCCTTTTTCCAAACCCGTCTGTTTGTTTTTGTTTTTTGGCTTGAATGTTCTATTTTTGTGAAAGGCAGGTTGCTTAACGAGTCACTCAGTTCACTTCCCTGGGAGTCCTGGGTTACTCATTTATACCTAACTTGCGGTCACTGTGCTTCCTCTTTCCTATACTCATAAGCACTCTTTAATTAAGGCCTTTATAATTTCTCACTCCATTCCCAACATTAAGCTCCTTAGAGCAAGCTTTCCTTCCATATCACATGCCAGTTATTAGAGTGTTTATATATATATATATATATAGTATCAGGAATCAAACTCAGGACCTTGCACTTGCCAGGTAGGCGCTTGTGCTGCTGACCTATATCCCCGGCCCAAGGGTTCTTATAAAAACATTATTCTGTTCTGCAAATTCAGATTTAACCTTTTGTTTTTCCAGATAACTTTGAAGCTTTTCCCCCACATTCTGTCTTTGGGAAGACAAAGCCTTGCTCATGGCTATTGGCTTGCTGCTGTATTGCCAAACAACCAGGCTTCTAGCTAAAAGGACTACAAGGGTTTTGTAACCCTGCCTGAAGGTAAGGATTTCTTGGGGTTATTACTAAGCATGCAGATTCTTGGCCTGGTCCTGTACTTTATGAGTTGGACTCTCCAGGACTGGGGCTTTATTTCTCTAATGATCTTTATAATCAGTACAATTTGTGAAACTTTGTGTGACTGTCTCTAAATAGACTTTTTACTTTATGCTGCATTACTTTCCCCCCTTGTCCTTCAGAATTTTAGATTGAGTTAATGGGTTACTCTTATTCTTACTTGGAGGCCCCTTCTCTGTGCTTCTATACCAACTAGATTCTGTTTTTACCTGGTGTACAGGAAGTAGTATTTGACTGACTTGCCTACTTTACATTGGCTCTACAAACTCAGCATATAATCTTCTTCTTTCCCAATATAAGAGGCAAATAGTAGGCATACGACAAAAATGACTTTGATGTGTAAATTTTTCTTTTTTTTGTTTAAGGTCTTATGTAGTCCAGGTTGGCCTTGAACCTGGAATCTTCCTGCCTCAGCTTCCTGAGTACTTGGTTTACAGGCAAGTGCCACCACACACAGCTAACGTGTAAAACTAGTAAGTTCAATACAGTGTTTGTTATGGATTTTTTCTGGTGCTTTACCTCTAAAGATCAACAAAAGAAGACTACCATACAGCTACTTAAAAAAACAAAATTACCATGGTCCCTTAAAGATCATATTTTAGAAATATATATATAGATATATATATTTGATTGATGGATGGACTGTTTGAAGCAGTGTTTCATTAAGTATTCAAGGGCAACCTTGAACTTGCTATGTAGCCCTGACTGGCCTTGAGTTCATGATCCTCCTACCTCAGTCTCCCAAGTGCATGGATCACAGATGTTTTAAGAAGAATACTATTTTGATACAGAGAAATATATTACTACAGGAAACATAAGCTAAGAAAACATATTTATAATATGACTTTTTGGATAAAGATTAAAAACTAAGTTAAAAAGATAAATACATATATAAAATACATATTGAGAAAATATACAACATAATTTTATTGCTTTTTGGATCAGACAAAAATCAGTGAATTTTTATCTGTTTTTCATCAGAAGTATGTGATTTTTATAATTATAAAATTATGATTAAGAAGCACATAAACACACAGCTCCTCAATCCACTTTGAAGATACTGTGTACATGCAGGTGCACACAAACCCATATGTACACACGCACAGGGCAGAGGAAAAATATATGGTTTTGTTCAAATCTAGCTTTCCTCTAGAAAGGGAAAAACCATTTAGTGAAAATACAGTACTGACCCGATGTGGAAGGCTCCAAAACAGACCGCTTTTGTAACTGTTGTCAAAGAGTTCTTTAATTTAAAAAAAGGGATACGTATGTTTGAAACTTTTCACAGAAGTGCACAATTCTGGGTTGTGAGTGGCAAGACTCAGGAAAGAGAGACATGCGATCCCAGGAGAATCGTTTTTATTTAGGTAAATAGTGGAAAAAGACTTGAGCTTCCTGAGGATTACAAATCAGATAAATATTAGCTGTTTGTGTTCAGGGCAATTTAGTCCAGAGTACAGTTACTAAAAGGAAGCAGTCTTCTGAAGTAGATTAAAATAGGAAGTAGGAAGGTTTAAAAATATTCAAGTTGACTTAGATCTTTTTTTTTTTTTCTTTTTTGGTTGGAACCAGGGATTGAATTCACAAACTCACAACCTCATGCTTGCCAGGCAGGTGCTTAAGCCACTGAGCCAAACTCCCAGCTCTAATTCAAGTTGAATAAAGCCTGTTTTCCAGTTTATAGTTAGTGATGCTGGGTGTGGTGGTACACACCTGTAATCCCCGTTACTTGGGAGACTGAGGCAGGAAGATCACAAGCTCAAGGCCATTTTGGGCAACTTAGTAGGATCCTGTCTCAAAGTAAAACTAAAAGAAGGAATGAGGGATAAGCCTGGGTTAAGTCTTCAGTACCGCACCAACATAACAAAAACCAAACCAAACCAAAACAGAAATCCCAAAGCCAAGCAAATAAGAAAACACTAACATTCTCTTGAAAATTGTACTCACTGTTGTGGCAGGAATTTTTCTGTCCCCTAAAACTCACATGTTGAAACTCTAAAGATGATAGTATTAAGAGATGGGAGTTCTTAGGAGGATGAAATAATTAGGGTGGAGCCCTTCTGAGTAGGATTAGTACTTATGAATGAGAACCCAGAGACCAACCTTGTCTTTCCCAGAGGAGAGGGTGCAGCCAGGATGAAGGCAGTGGACACACTAGACATCAAGTCTGCCAGGATCTTGATCTTGAATTTCTCAGCCTCCAGAACTGTGGGAAATAAATGTGTGCTGCTTATAATCCACTCCAGGGAACTTACAGGAAAATGGCAAAGTGGTGAGCAGCAGAAAAACAACCTCAGCCAGGCGTGGTGGTGCACGCCTTTAATCCCAGCACTCGGGAGGCTGCGGTAGGCAGAGCGTTGTGAGTTCGAGGCCGCCTTGGGCTACAACGTGAGTGCAAGGCTGACCCAAGCTACATAGTGCGACCCTGCCTCAAAAAACTAGGGCTGGGAGTTTGGCTCAGCAGCTTAAGCGCCTGTCTGACAGGCTTGAGGCTGTGAGTTCAATCCCCTGTGCCACAAAAAACAAAACAAAACAGCCTCTCCAAGATTTGGTGAACAGATGCTGGAATATAGCAATGTGAGGAAAAGAAGAAGGAGGAAAGCGGGTCTCCAGGACCCAGCAAGGGTCTAAAGTGAGAACTGAAGCCCATGGTGAGAGCAAAGAGACTTCAATGAAGAATAAGGAGGTGGCAAGTGGTGCCCTCTTCCTAACCCTTGATTCACTGCATTTAAAAGGAGATTCAAACCTGCAGACTCACGATGACTACTGGAATCCCCAGAGGATTCCACAGAGAAATGCACCAGTGGAATGGAGTGGTGGATGCAATGGACTGCAGTGGAGGGTAAGTTAGTTAGTCTCAGACTTCCCCTCGGAGAGGCTGATTGGTGATTTTGGAGAGGGGACAACTGAGCTTGCAACTCAGCGCAGCTGCCAGCTGGCTACATCTAGTGGCTCCC
>RJWM01020661.1:0-37155 GCA_004363535.1 Dasyprocta punctata | reverse complement strand
GGCTGTGGGGAAAAATGAACTCTTCTCCACTGTTGGTGGGAGTGTAGACTGGTGCAACCATTGTGGAAAACAGTGTGGAGATTCCTCAAGAAGTTAGGATTAGAGATCCCATTCAACCTAGCTATCCCACTTCTGGGCATTTTCCCAGAAGAACTGAAAACATCTTACTACAGTGATATCTGTGCACCCATGTTTATAGCAACCCAATTTGTAATAGCCAGATCTTGGAAACAACCCAAGTGCCCATCAATCAAAGAATGGATAAAAAAGTTGTGGTATTTTTATACAGTGGAGTACTACTCAGCTATTAAGAAAGATTGCATTGAGACTTTTATAAGTAAATGGTCATGACCTGAGACCATATTCATAAGTGAGATAAATCAAACCCACATGTGTAAATACCATATTGTCTCCCTAGTGTAAGAAACAAAAAAAGTATATGTGATCCAAAATCTATAATAAATACTATGTAAGAGTAAAAAGCAGCTCGAAGAGCAAAAGTAATTGGGAAGGGAAAAGGGGGAAAGAGAAAAGGGGAAAGGAAAAGATATAAATCTGTATATATGTATATGTAAGATAACTAAAATGAACACGTTGCTGAATGTATTCGTTATTGAGAAAGAACAATTAATACTCATATGATTGGATCAGTTTTACATGTCTATATCTGTTAATGTAAGTAACCATTTTAAAGATAACGATACGCAATATTGCAACCATTGTCAAGTTTCTATCATCCTGTTTTGTAAACCTGCAATGTTACTGTTGTGCATTTACTCTAGTCATTTGTTTGTCTCTTTTGCTTGTTGTCTTTGTTATATATGTCTTTTTTTTTCTTCGCTTAAAAAGAAAAAAATAGAATATATAAGTGACACAGAAACAATCCTGCCAGGTAGCAAACATTCCATACACATGCTGATAAAAGGAAGTTAGATCTATAGATGTCTTCAATTAAACAAAGTGTATGAGGAAATTTTATTAAGTATTAAATACTGTTTATTTGTTCATTGTCTGATTGGGCAGCTTAGTGAAGATTGTCTGGAACTAGTAAACAATGCTATAAGCTTTTCTGCCCCAAAATCAGAATCTTTAACAAGGGTCAAGTAAGATCTGCAGGCTATATTCATCCGTCTGAGATCAGGATATCACCTACAAGAAAGCAGTCAGTTAAAGGGAAAGCAGAATGTGCTAGAAGATGTGTATATGAAAGCACCTGTCCTCTCCTGCCGTTTTGAGAAGGGCTGACCTTTTCCTGATCTTTCTAAAGTCCATGCTGAGAACTGAAGGAATTGAGATAACTAAGTGAATTCTCAGATCACTCTGAGACTAACAACCATTCCAGGAGACTGCAAGTAAAAAGCAGATACTTCTTTAAGGCTGTGAAGTTAAAATAACACAAGAAAAACAGGAAATCAAGAAGTAAGCACAGCCACCAAGGACTATGAGATCCACAAGACACTAGCAAGCCAGAGCTAAAAGCTACAAGGGTATTAAAATCAAACCCGATAAGGTGGGGCAATGGTCTGCTGTAAAACAGCATGTCTGATTTTTTCCACTTAATATTATGGGTTTATGTATTAATAAAATGATAAGGAAAAAAGCAATATTAGGAAATTTCTGAAATGATAGCGGACAAAGTTTAGGTTGTAAATAGCAAATGCATGCATGGAGTTGTGACAAAAATACCTGTAGTAGCCTTCATTTTCACATCACAAAAATCACAGCATCTTTAAGAACTAGAATAATATGATGCAGACATGTACCTCACGAAGATTCAAGGTACAGCAAACCACAGGCACACAAAAATTAACTGCATTTCTCCTCAGAGGGAGAAAACACATGCATGTACACACACACACACACACACACACACACACACACACACATGCACTGCATGGATAGGTCCTGCAAATGGAAGTATAGAAAAAGATCCCTGTGATATTCCGAGCTGCTTCTGGATCTTTGGGTTAAAAGTAGAGGATATGTGAGGTATTTTTGATTCTTAAGCTTACTCGAATAAGGCAGGATAGGATTAAATCATCTCCCAAAGAGGAACAGGATCTCTAGATAGGAATACAATTTTATTTCTTTTGGAGAGTTCTTGCTAACTCCTGTTCATTTGACAGAATTTTGCTCTGGGTAAATAAAGACCAGAGGCACAGATACCATAGAGGTGAGAGCGTCTTAGTGTTTGCAAAAGAGAACTGGAAAGAGCTCCAGGAACCAGAAAGTTCTAGTTTTAAGTTATTTTTAGATTTATTTTTATTAACACATAATATGTGCATATACTGTATCTATAGAACAGAACATGAAATTTCAACACGTGTATACATTGTGTAATGATCATTTCAAAGTAATGAACATACCTATCACCTCAAACATTTACCATTTCTTCTCTTCTAGCTATTTTGAAATATAAAGTAAATCATCACTAAGTATAACTACTCTGTATTGCTGAAGCCTAGAATACATTTCTCCTATTTTACTTTAATTTCTTACTCCAGATTCTTTGTATCCTTCTCTCTCCTTCCATACTGTTTTGGTTACTTTTATTGGATTTCGCCCATTTCTAGCAGTTTACCATGTTTACCTCAGTTTAAGTATTTTCTCATTTTAGTGCTCAAATTTAATGTAAGAATATTGTTCGTGCCCAAATAGTAACTCTCTTGCAAGTTTCAGTTCCATTTAAGCAAATGTGGGTCTTAACAGTAGTGTGAATGGATTTAATTTTTTTTTTTTTTGTACCAGGAATCAGCCTCACAATTGCCAGGCAGACACTGTGCCACTGAGCTCTATTACTGGCTCATGAATGAAGTTTAGTAATATAAAACTGAGTTAGTTTATTTTTTGGAAACATATGTGCTGAGTTCCTTCTTTCATTTCCATTAATTAACAATTTTAGTCTTTATTTTTATTAGTACATGTTTGCAGTACATGATTACATTTCTTGAGGGGACTTGGTGTGTGCAATGCATTTTTAAAACTCATCCTAATACCAGGATTTGATTTATTTTGAAGACTTCCCATGTAAAAAAAAAATAATGATGTGAAATGAGAATCTAGTGGAATGGAGAATGTTTAATCAATCCAAATCTTAAACCCTGGTGAGGTTAAGAATGATGGCTAAAACATAGATTTCAGAATCCCCACCAATACTATGAGCAGTTTTGGGACCAGACTTAGCATTGTGACTGTGAGAAAATGTACAGTAATTTAAGGGGTAAAATAAAAGTATGGTCTCTGTTATTAGAACATTTGGTGGGGGGAGGGGATCCTGATGTTGACTGTTCCAGTACTGGTATGTCATGCTATGGACTGCATCTTTCCCCATGTCACTTTCTTATCTGAGGCATGGGGATAATATCTCTCTGACTGTGTTATTGTGAAAACTAAAGGGTGTAATATAAATATGTAAAGACAGGCAAGCAGAGTACAGATGCTGAACTACTTCAAGGGCTTTCCTTAGAAACATATGCAAACTCGGGTCAAAACTGCAAAGCAATGACTTTCCAGCTGATTTGGAGATACTAGATTTCAGAATCACCTCGCACATATTTTTACGTTAATTTTTATGATCTAAGTCTCTGTTTGGGATAAGAATGAATCTTTTAGAGTTAAACAAAAACAGGATTTCCAAAGTAAGCTTGTTTAAAACTGCAGAGATCGCATCTGTAGTATAATGAAGAAAACATTGTTTAAAGCTTAAAAAAACCAAAGTATTCAAAGTTCTGTAATCAGTGGCTTTGTGTCTTACTTAACTAGTGCTTTGCTCACATGCTGTTTCTTCTTTTATTCTTCTCTATTTTACTGCCGTTTCTGCTCTCTATACATGATTACTTTATCCCTTTTCCATTCTGTATTTTTTTCTCTTTAAATGCTTATTTCAAGCACCCTTCTCTGATTTACCTTTCTAAATTGGCAATACACTCCAACCAAAGAAACATTTGTACTTTTCCATTGTTTACATAACATTGTTCTATGGTTCGAATGAGTCTTCCAAAAACCATGTGTTATACACTTGATCCACAATGTGGTGGTCTTGGGAGATGTTTGGGGCACTGAGATGATATCTTCATAAATGTATTAGTGTTGTCCTTATGGTGGGACTAAATTCCGTATCTTAGGGGTAGGTTTCTTATAAAGAGATGAGTTCTGTCTCCTCTTGTCCTAGGATCTCACTTGCTCACATGATACCCGTTGCTGTACCCTAATGCAACAAGAAGACCTTTAATAGATGCCATTGCCTTGATTTTGGATTTCACAAAACCCTAGAAATGTGATGTATTTCTGTGTTTTATAATAAACCAATGGTTGTTTTCTTTTATTGTGAAACAAACAAACAAACAACAAAAATGCATCGCTTTTTAATTTCTTTTGCTGAATAAAACTGACTGTAAGTTTATTTTCAAGAGGAATTAAGCATTTTAACTCATTTCTCTTAAAATATTCTAAATTTAATTAGCTTTATTGGCACTTTCTAAAATATCTTAAATTTTAAATTACAAATAATTGAAAAATTTCAGGCATCAATTTAAATTTTGAAATCCTACCATAATAATTCTTTTTTGTTTGGTTTTTAATTAGTTAATTTTATGGTGCATCTTAGGTAATGATCGTATTCATCTTTGGGAATTTGGACCTGTACATGATATGTTCCTTTTCCTTTCCTTCAGCCCCTCTTCTTCCCCTTATTTACAAAGTTTTGTTTCTATTTTTTCTTTCTTTTCTTTCCTTCTTTACTCTTCCTTCCTTTACCCCTCACCCCTTTCTAGTGCCCCTTCCCATTTGAGCAATTTCTTCCTATTTAATAATAGCTACTACATGTATTGGACTTTAGTTACACTTTCAGTTGCTCACGTCAGAGAAGTAATGCAATATTTGCACATGTGTGTATGATTTATTTCACTTTATGGTCTCAAGGTGCATCCATTTACATAGAAATATCTCAAGTTTATTCTTTATTGCTGAGTAGTACTCCATTGTATTAAAACACAACAACAACAACAACAAAAACACAGCTTTATCCATTCCTCAGTTGCCGAGTATTAGGGCTGTTTCCAAGATTTAGCCACTACAAACTGTTTTGCTACAAACATGGGTGGTATATGTATTACTGTAGCATGATGCTTTTAATTCTTTTGGGAAGATACCAGGAAGGAGACCATTTGGGTCCAATGGAACCTCTAGTCCTGGTTTCTTGAGGAATCTCACACTGCTTTCCACATGGTTGCAGCAGTCTACATACCCACCAATAGTAAAGAAGAGTTCCTTCATTTCCACAGACCAAACAGCATTTGTTAATGGTTGGATTTTTGATAATAGTCATTCTTTCTGGGGTGAGAAGGAATCTCAATGTTGTTTTAATTTGTGCCTTTCAAGTGATCAGTGGGGCTGAACACTTTTTCATGTATTTATTTGCTTTTTGTACTTCATCTGAGAAATATCTATTCATTTCAGATGCCCATTTTTGGATTGGGCCTTTAAATTTGGTGGGGTTTTTTTTGTTTTGTTTTGTTTTGTTTGTTTTTTTTGGTTTTTTTTTTTTAGTTCTTTTCATGTTCTAGATAGTCCTTTGAGCAACAGCTGAAAAAAATTTTTCCCACTCTGTGGGTTTTTGGTGATTTCTTTTGCTATACAAAAGCTTTTTGATAAAGTAAGATCCCATTGTTGATTCTTCACAATACTTTCCATGCAATTAGAGTCTTGTTCATAAGTTTTTGCCCATACTTATGTCTTCAAGGGTTCTACTTACTCTATCTTTCAGCAGATTTAGTGTTTCTGTTTTAATATTTAGATCTATGGTCTATTTTGGTTTTAGTTTAGTGTATGGTGAGAAACATGAGCCTAGTTTTGGCTTGTGAAAAGCCAGTTTTCCAGCACCGTTTATTAAAGAGGCTATCTTTTTCCAGTGAAGGTGCTTGACTCATTTGTCAAAGAAAAGGCGGCTATACGTTTGGAGGTGTTTACAACTCTTGTAATCTTTTCCACTGATCCTCAGGTCTGTGGGTTTTTTCTTCTTTTTTTCTTTTGCAATATTGTGTTGTTTTTTACTACAGGAGTTTTGTACTATAATTTCAAGTCAGGGATTGTGACGTCCCCTGCCATTCCTTTATTATGAAGCATCGTTTTTGTTATTCTAGGTTCCTTCAGGTTTCAAATGAAGTGTAGGATTGTTTTCTCTAATTCTGCAAGGTATTCTGTTGACATTTTGATCAGGATTTCATTAAATCTATGTAACAATTTTGGGACTGTGGCCATTTTTGCTCTATCAGTTCTTGCTACCCAAGAGCAAGGGCTGTCTTTCCATTTTCTCATAACCTCTTTCATCCTTTTCAGAGCACCGAAGTTTTCAATGTAGAGGTCTTTTCTTTCCTTTGTTAGATTGATTCCAAAGTATTTCAATTTATTTTTCAGTGCTATTGTGAGGGGTGTGGCTTCCCTAATTTCTCTTTCAGTGATTTTTTTTAATTGTGTACAGGAATGCTGTTGATTTTTGAGTGTTGATTTTGTATTCAGCTATGTTACTAAATTTCCTTTTGTTCATTTTCCCTGTCAGTTTATTTTATATTAAAGAGAGAGAAAAAAACAGAAAAGAAAAACAGAAAGCAGAAGTGACAAACAACAACAAGAACAACAAAATACCAAAAACAATAACAACATAGGCTTTCAACATAGGACGATAAGAATTTAACAGTGGTTGTTATATTGCTTATTGTTATCTTCAAAAGAGTTGCTTAGATTACCAGATATAAACATGCAAAAATGATCAAATCATATGAGTGTTAACTGTTCTTTTCCAAGAACCAATACAATGTCACTAAATTTCATTATTAAATCTATAAGTCTTTTGGTGGAACTTTTGGGGTCTTCTATGTAGAATATCATATTATTTGCCATTAATTATAATTTAACTTCTTCTTTTCCTATCTTTATCCCTTTTATTTCTTTCTCTTGGCTAACTGTTCTGGCTAATGTTTTTAGAGCTATATTGAATAGGAGTGGTAATAGTAGATATCCTTGTCATGTTCCTGATTTCAGAGTGAAAGCTTTCAGTTTTTGATCATTTAGTACCATATTAGCTGTTGGTTTGTCATAGATGGGCTTTATTAGAGTGAGGTAAAAACAATCTATTCCAATTTTCTGCAGGGATTTTATGATGAATGGTGTTGGACTTTATCAAATACTTTTTCTGAATCTATTGAGATGATAATGCGATTTTTTTGCCATTGACTCTGTTGATATGCTGCGTTACATTTATTGGTTTGCATATGTTGATTTGTGTATCCCCACATCACTGGGATGAATTCTACTTGGCAAATCTTCTTGATGAGTTGCTGTATTCTGTTTGGCAGTATTTTATTGAGGTTATTTGCATCTATGTTTAGTAGGGAGATTGACCTGTAGTTCTTCATTGATTTTGAAAGATAGCTTTGCAGGTTTCACCAGTCTGGGTTGGAAGTTGTTTTCTCTTACAACTTGAAATACTTTGTCCCAAGTTCTTCTTGACTTTAGAGTTTGGCTGGGTAGTCTGCTGTGATTCTGATGAGTTTTCCTTTATAGGTGATTTGTTTCTTTTCTTTAGCAGTTTTTAATATCCTGTTCTTGTGCTGAATTTCTGGAATCTTGGCTATTATATGCCTTCCTGCAGAATTATTTTGGTCATGACTAATTGGAGTTCCATATGTTTCACTTAACTGCATGAAAACTTGTTTTTCCATGTTTGGGAAGTTTTCTGCCATTACTTTTGTAAACAGGCTTTTGTATGTCATTTTCAGTGTCTCCTTTTTTGTTGACTCAGATCAATCTTACGTTGCTCTTTTTGCATCACCATAATTGATTTTTTTGTAGTCCCTTGCTATTTTTAAGGGATCATTTTTTTTTGCAAACACTAACCACATTCTTGTCTTCTAGAGCTGATATTGGTTCCCTTGGTTGTCTTTACTGCCAATAGCTCTTAATTACTTGGATATCTGTTTGAATCTGTTTCATGGATTCTATTTCTTTCCTGTTTTGCGAATTCATGGTTTCCAATCCATGGTTTTCCTAAACTCTTCTATTTTTTTAATCTGTCTACTCTAGATTCACTGAGCAAGTTCTTCATTCTGATTGTCATTTCTTTTGTAACCTTAGAGATTATTTCTGATATGATTTTCTGTATAATCTCATTCATCTGTTTCTTTACTTCTGCTGCTACCATTTCAGAAAATTCAGGTGGGTGACTTCTGATTTCCTGTACCTGTGGTTCCCTGGAGGTCTGGGGTTGCATTTTACTTATACATCTTGTCATTTTCTATTTTGCTCTTATTTTGAATTCATCTTATGTGTTGATGCTTATAATTTGCTTATGGTAGTTTTATCACTGGTATTGATGTTCCCTAGGCAATGTGCATTCCTCAGAGATGCCTTCTACATGTAGCTGGATCTTGAGCTTTGTGTCTGAAGGTCTTACTTTCCCGATTTATTAGGGTTGAGAATCTCTTTGGCCCAGCACCCAGGCTTTTGGTACTGGACTATGGTAATGATTATGAACCTAGACAAACACAGTGTTGCCATACAAGGGAGAACAACTGATTACAATGGATCTGACATTCTCGCTGAACCTGTATAACTGGCAGTAACAATAGCATCAAGCACAACCTAGAAACTGACAAACTGTGGTAACTAGTAATTTGGTTCCTTTAATCATAGGAGCAAGATTTACAGTTATATATCATAATTCAACATAAACCAGGAAATTATATGCAGTGATTTTCCCCTTTAATAGAGCTGTATTCTGTGGGGGGAAATTTAAGAAAGATAAGAGAAAAAATGGAGAACTAAATGAATAGAAATATAGCAGAAGCAAAGTTGAAGGACAAAGGAAGATCACCCAAGCTTTGGGAAACTGGAGAAGGCAGGAGAGATAAAAATGAAGAAGAAAGCAAGAGAATAATGAAGTGAACCAGAAAGACTAGAGACAATGTTCATTCACATGAAAAAAAATAAATAAAAATGAAAGTTGGAGAGAGAGAGAGAAAAAAAGAACAAAAACAGCAAACAAAAGCAAAAACCTAAAAATAAGATAGAAAAAGGAATCAAAACAAGCAAGCAAACAAACAAACAAATACAATTCTTCTGATGTCCACTATTCTGCAGTAGAGTCTGAGTAAAGGCCCCAGTCTGTGCTGGGTAACCTCATCAAGTCTTCAGTAGGATTAGTGCTGGGTGCTGGGCTGATCTGGCACCTGGATGTTGAGGCTGGCGCCAGAATCTTTATGCAGCTACTTTCTGGATGTCCTTCAGTGGCTTGCCCACATAGGCTTACCATGTTGTCTCTGTGCCACTCTTCCAGTGGCTGTAGGGTCCTCAAACAGAGAGCCTGAGGCTGCTCTGAGTCCATTGTTCATTTGGCCCTTCTGAACCCTTGCATAACCTCCTCTGTTCCACTCTGATGGTACATCTGTGATCTCCCACACCATTAGGAGCAGGACAACGGAAGTGGTGCTGTACAACTCACTACCTTCACACTGCTCCTCAGTCTCTCCCCTTGTTGTCACTACAGGTGCCAAATAGCTGCTCTGATGCATGATAAGGAAAAAAAAAGAAGAAGAAGAAGAAGAAGAGGAAGAAAGAAAAGAAAAACTGGTAGCCCACGGAAAGGAATAGCTTCCTTTTCACTGACCCCTGTATGCAATACCCCAGGATACCCCAGATCTGTCCTGGGTGTCTTGAATTTGCCATGCTATTGCAATCCTTCAGCTTTTTGAGAACTTCGCAGAATGGCAGTTCCTGCTCTGCACACATTCCTGTAGGCTGTTTCACAGTTTTATAAAGTCTTGTATCTATGTTTTGTTCTATCTAAAAGTCTCTCTTTCCAGATTGATTTTGGCATCAGGATGTATGTCCATCTCTTTCTTTCAATTGTGTATGTTTTTAGTTGATTTTCTCTGAGTAACTCCAATGTGGTTCCTTGTCTTAGTTACTTTTTGCTCGTTGCCGAGACAAAATAACCTGACGCCCAAAGTTAGGGAAGGAAAGGTTTATTCTTACAGTTTCTTGGGAGTTTCAGTCCATAAAGTGGGCTCCAAAGCAGCATGGGATGACGGGGCTACAGTTCATGGCGGCTGCAAGCTGCAAGCCGCAATCCGCGCTGGCGAGAGAGAGGGTGGCAGAAGAGGAAGCCGGGAAGCAAGCAAGAGGAAGACCCGCCTTCCCTTATACTGTATCTAAGCTCCACCCCTGGGCGGGTGTAGCAGTCACGTCATTAATCCTGGCGCCATTAATCCTGGCACTAGACAACAAACTGATCACAAGTGTCAGACTCAGCCCCATCAAAAGTATGAGGACTTGGGGGTACATAGCATATCCTATACATTCCTCCTCTATTCAGTTATGTTAAGTCTCCAATAATGTCTTTTCAGTAGAGTGTTCACCAAAATCAAACAATTCCATGATTGGTAACAGTGGTCCTGATGAAATTTTCTTTACAACTGTGCCTAACTGGGCTTCCTCCAAGGCTCTTAAATGAGCTTTCCTCTAGAATGTTTTCAGAAACCCAGCTTTGTACAATATCTGATCATTTTCTACTACACTGAAAGCACCTGGATGACAAAGATGGTGACAATTCCTGTTACTGGTTCTCAGTAGACCTTCAGAGGTGTTTACTTAGAAAGATACACACAGGCATTTTCAGGATTGGCTTCATTATTTTTACTTGTTGATGACTGAAAATATGTGATTATCAATTCATGAACCATGAGATTTTTGCTTGCTTTTCAGGAAATAGACATTAAAACAAGGTATCTCATCACCAAGGGATGGGAGGGAGTGGGAAGTGGCAGGTGGTGTTACAGTGTTGCACTTTGATTGCTGCATCATTGGTCATAAAAATAGCTACTTATATACCATAAATGAAAAAAAATTGTGTTTCTTAAGGAAATGAAGAAAACATATTCAACCAAGAGTGTAAGGGAAAAGTCAATTTCATTTTAATTATATTGTTGATCAGTAAACTCCAAAGGGCTCTATGAATACCAGCATGTTTTTTCACATACCACACCTATTAGTGAAAATTTATAATGCTTTTCAAAAGATACATTCCAGTTTCTCACTAAACCAAAAGAAGACTGAAGCTGGGAATCATTCAGGATCTAATCAAAATTCAAAGTATCTCTTTTCTTACTGCTATTAACTGCATGTCTCCTGCTACAAGATGACTTGTTATTCAACTAGAGAAGTTTAGAAGTTTAACCAAGAGTCTCAGCAGGGATCCAGGATCCTTACTTTGTGAATATCCTCATCCTGTGTAACAGCAGGGCACAGAGATTTTACCAGTGCTACAGTGCCCTGGAGGAGAGGGAGGTGGCCTGTCTACAATATAAGGGAGGAGAAGAGGCTTATTCCCCTTTTTGCTCTGGCTGCTGCCTTCAAGTGTTACCCTAGTGCCATGCCACCCTGCCTTGGAGCCCCCTAATTATGCATTGAAACCTCTATAGTGACCTAAATAAACCT
This sequence comes from Dasyprocta punctata, assembly GCA_004363535.1. NCBI lineage: Eukaryota > Metazoa > Chordata > Mammalia > Rodentia > Dasyproctidae > Dasyprocta > Dasyprocta punctata. The sequence continues at coordinate 25,665 of RJWM01020661.1, read as the reverse complement.
TTCCTTCCTTCATTTTGGGTGTTGGTAGTTTTGTCCCAGCGATGAGAGAAAAGTAACCAAGACAACTTGTGTCTCCTTCAAAATTCATATGTTGAAGTTCAAACTCTCTGTACCTCAGAATATAACCTTTTTTCGGGTTAAGATTTTTACAGAGCTAATTAAGTTCAATAAAGTTAGTCCTAATCCAATATGACTAATTGCATCATGAAATGTGGAAATTTGGACACAGAGACAGACACACACAAAGGAAAGTTTAGGTGAGTAAATAAGGGGAAGGGCACCATTGACAAACCTTCCAGAGAGGCCTGGGAAAGATCCTTCCCTCATAACCTCAGAAGAAATCAACTTTAATAACTTTACCACAGATATCTGGCCTCTAGAAATACAAGACAGTAAGTTTCTGTGTTAAATCACCTGATCTGTGGTACACTTATTATGCCATCACCACAAGCAAATGCATCTTTCATCTGCTAAACATTTGAAACTCCTTTTATCCCAGAATTAAGTAGCCCTGGTAACTTCCTCTGCTTAGTGTCAACAAGATTCTGATGACTACCGAAGAACCTGCCAGCCAAACCGTGTCCACTTATGGACATTTCTACATCAGCTGCTTCAGAGGATAAGGCTGTGAATGTAAAGTTATAGATTCTGTGGTTTTCAGTCTCCCAGCTGTAGACCTGGGTCTTCCCCGTCTTGACAAATTAAGCTTCTATTGCATTCCCACTGTTCTTTTGGGAGAGATGACTTGCCTTCTTCCCAAACAACTTCCGTTTGCAGGTCCACGGGTCAGTATGTTACACTTCTGGATGTCATATCTTTTCCTTTTTACTACACTTATTATGAAAGAAATTCTAAGCCTACTAACTCGGGAGTTTTTCATTTGTTTCCAAGAAATGAAGACTTCTCAAGTTATATTCAAACACAAAAATCCATCCACCAGTAAAGTATGCTAAGAAGTTTGCAATTTGTTACTTACAAAATTCTTTCCCACTCTCACTCTCCCTTTACACTGAACTCTTCTTTACCCTCTCTCTTCCTTTTTGCTCATCCCTTCACTTTCTTTTTCTTAGAGCATATTTTGTGTTTCATGTTTTCTGTTACTCTTTCCAGGGTGTCCCAAAAGTATAGAAAGATGCCAATTTACTTGGAAATAATTACCTTAGCATAGAAATAAGATGCTTGTGTCTCCTTATTTATTTTAATGTGTTCTTCCTACCTTAAGTCAGTTTCCTGTGGCATAAGAATGAATTGACCCTAATTTCTCTAAGGAATACATTTAACTACAAAGTATTGACTTTCTGGAGACCACTCAGTCCAGTGCCCCAGATATGGAAATTATTGCTATAGTTAGATTCTTAATTAGCTCTTCTTTTTCTCCTTTGTCATTTGGTCTCTATCCAAACCTGGAGACCCAAGGAAGATACTTTGTAAGAAGCCCAAACAATGATTAGTTTCTCTCCATCCCTTGTGAGATAAAGCCAAGAGCACAATTAAGAAATGTGTTAAAAACAGGTATTTCTTCTGTACTAGCCATTCCACTTGAGAACTAAGTGTTATCTCAAAGAAGCACAATCCAAATTCAACCTAATTTCAGAAAGCAGCTCTCATCACCCAGAATTACATTTTAGTTTCCTAATTGAATCAGAGCTGGAGAAAACTTGAGAATATATTTGCTACCAATTTGCTGCTCAGACTGTAGTAATTTCATTCATTTATTCAGTTATACATCTTTATGTCAATTCACCTATTCAGAATTAGTAACATCTACTCTGGGTAAAGAACTCACACTTAGCAGAACAAATGAAAGTAATAGAACACATGACTAAAAAAAGTAGAAATATTGTACTTGGAGGAAGACTAACTGAACTTGAATCTTAATTCCATTCCTTAGAAGAAGTGACCTTATAGAAATAAATACTGCTACCTTTGCTTCTATTTGTAGATGATAATGGTATGTTTCTAAAGAGCATTAGGGCATATATGTAAAATTTCATAAAGGAATTTTTAATATGTGTTGGTTTACTTCCCTTTTATAATGTCTTTTGTATTTATTAGCATTTTTAATAAGCTTATTGGAAGGGAGGGAATTGGAAAAAAAGAGGTTCACTTACTTTCTTTCCCTTCCATCTAATGCATATGTTGTTCATATCCATTTGCTTTGATATCTATTTAACTGGAAAATTTCTCTTTAGGGACTTAACTTGCTCAATTTCTCAGTGTTGTGTCTGTGCTTTTTTTTCTATGAGCTTGTTTTTGAGTGCTAGTAGTCTGATCTAGTCTTTATATGATTTTATACGCTAATATCTATATTCCCATAGTGTGTAAACTAGAAACTAAAATGAGATTATTATCAGACTCAAGTCTCAGAAAAGTGTCAAGTTAACGAGTATATTTGAATTTGTGGGAAGTTTTATATTTTTTTTCAGAGAAAAGCTAAGAAAAGCTTCATGGAAGAAGCATAATTTGAGGTAGATTCTCAAGTTCACTTCTAGAGCTAAGTTGAATCAGGGAGATGAAAGATCTACGGATTTGTAGAAGACTAAAAGATCATGATGGAAGTTTTTTCAATGGAATATAGAACATATTTGGTATCATTGAAGCCTAGACTGGGGGCATGAACCTGAAGTAGATATGAGATACTGATTTTCTCTCATTTGAGTTAATCATACTTAGACAATAAACTAATTAAAACTTATTTTCAAGAGAATTGAATCATAGGGAAGAAAAACAGGTCTGGAGACTCAGATAAAACTGTAAGGAAATGTAATTTTAGTTTTTGTAGTTCATCTGTAAGGAGAATATAAAAACTTTTTAAATTATTGATTATTTCTTTTTTAATTTTTATTTGTAAATGTATGCAGTACATAATGATTACATTACTCCTGGGACACTGGCACATGTTTTAAGACATCCTAAGGATAATTTATGTGCCTTCTGTAATAGTTAGCAAAATGCCTCAACCATTTAAATGCTTCATAAATACCACCCACATTGATAATATATTGAGATAGGAAGTTGAGAATCTGCATTCTGTTCCAGAATAAATTGTTAGACCGTCTGATCTATTTCACTGAATTTTTAAAGAAAGAACAAGGAGTCAAATGTAGCAATATACACATGTATTTCCATTGGTGTGGGAGGCTGAGGCAGGAAAGATATAAATTCAAGTCTGATCTGATAAAATTAGCATGACTCTGTCTCAAAATTTTAAAAAAGATTGGCAATTTAGCCTGGGTTCAATCCCCAGTACTGCAAACAAACAAAGAAGTAACCATGAGAAACAGAACTAGGAATACTTCTAGGTAGGTTTCTAATTCCAAAGATTTCTTTGAGAATTTTATACTACTTTACTGAATTAATCATACTTTAGTTCAAAGACTTCATAGTTAGAATGCTAATACTCACAAATAAAATGGATGAAAACTCACTTCTATGCCAAGCATAGTTTACAACATCCAATGAAAAAATAAATCTCAACAAAATGTGATTTCCTATCACAAAGATTCATTGTGTCATGTATCAAAGTCAAGAATTCTAGAAACTATTATTATAAACATATTACTATTATGGGAAATCAGTCTGGGCTTTTATTATATAGATTTTGACAGAATCTCACCATTATATGAGGCATGAAGCATATGTAAGCGTAGCTTAATTTAAATAGTATGGTTTGCAAATGTTTCCTAGTAGCCATTCTTATAAATAAGATGAACACATTTGTCAGGTGTTGTTTTACATTGTAAACCACTGTGTTGAGAACATTCCAATTTCTTTCTTTTATGAGCTATTTGTGATTTTAAAGCTTGTTACTCTAAGTGTAGCTTAATCTGCAATGACTCAAAAAGACTGAAATATCTACAAGTTCCATATCAAAAGTATTACTGAAGCAGAATAAGATAATAACAAATCAGAAAAAAGATAGTAGAATGACAAATTGTTACATGTTTATGAAAGAATTATTTGTGGCAATCTTTAATGCTTGAGTTGCTAAGACTGTATAATCCCTTAATAACGATTTTCAATGGCTACCTTTAAAGTGCTAATATGTTACCTAGTTATTTGTCAAACACCAGTGTAGATGGTGCTATAAAAGAATTCCTTAGATTTGACATTTAAATCACAAAATTTTCAGTAAAACCCTCCATACGGTTTTGGGTCTTTTTCTATCAGTTGGAGTCCTCAACAGTAAAGATTAGTGTTTCCTAAGGAAGAAAAAAGTCTCAAAATTGCAGTGTGGGGAAAATCTGCCAGTTTTCCTATGGGTTTGAACTGAAACCAGAAACATCAACTTTTATCTGAATTTCCTGCCTGCTCATCTTCTTTGCAGATTTCAAACTGGCCAGTCCCCATAAATGTATGAACCAACTCCTTAAAATAAATCTTTCTCTATACACACACACACACACACACACATACACACACTTCTATTGGTTCTGTGTCTCAGAAGATCTCTAATACTCTCTCCAAGAAATAAATGATTTCCTTCCTGTCTGCTTTCAGGATCTACTCTCCATTTGATCATGTCCTTGAACAGTACCAAAGAAGGAATATTTTTTTTTCCTTCACAACTAACTGAAGAACAACACTAAACAACAGCAATGATATGGAAATTCTTCATGAAGACTAAACTGTTAGAACTTGATTTTTATGCTTAGAGCCTTAGAATTCTGAAATTGTGGAGATTTTCAGGAGAATTCCATTCCTGCCTCTGATACAGGTAGTGGACAAATATCTCCCTGTAATTCAGTATTTTTCAGTTCTGTAGACATCATCTCAGTCAGTGCAAGAAACCAGGCACTGTACTTAGAGTTTTACACACTAGCATTTTTCTGGTAAGTTTAGAAACATCTAAGTCTGTTAAATATATCTGTGCTCTGATCAAGTCTCAGCATGGCTGTGTTTTTAACTTTAATTTTATTTTGATTTTTGCCACTGTTAAGAATTAATAACTATTCATTCTTTACTTCCTTAAATCTTAATTTTTTTTTATGAGATTATCTCACCTTCGACGTCTTTCAAGGTGGAGATTTGGAAGTTAAGCTTTGGAAAGAGAAGATGAATTGCATCGATCTCAATCCTCTCAGGAAAATCTGTGGGATAAAGTGAGAAGCAAACTGATGAAGACCGAGGGCTCCCACTGACATTCAGTATCCAGCTCTGAGGTGACGAACTCCATTTGAAGTGCGCAGAGGAGACCTGCCACCACTTGCTGCCACCTCAGTCACACCCCACTGAGGGGAGCACAGAGGACCAGGGAGATGTGAAGGCAGCGCTGCCTCCTCAGGCAAAGTGGTGAAAGGAAGACAGCTAGGGCTCCATTCCACTGGAGCACGTGTCCTAGTTTGAGACCATCAAGATCAATATCAGTCAGAGTATGCTTGTTTCTTAAAATATTATAGTAAAGATAAGGGACAGAAATTTTCTTTGAATAAACATTTGAGAAACGGTAAATATAACACTAAAGCCCAGATAATTAACATATAATAAAACACAACAGGCTGGAATAATTCATAGGTGGCTGCTGGTTTCAATTTTTCTGGATTCATTTTTCACCCCAGCCAGTATAATTGAACTTGTTTTGCTTTCTGGCTCACACCCTCCCTAATGGTTCGTGCTGTTCCTGTGGGTGGAGAAAGAGGATGCTGATGTTTCTGTCCTTTGTACAGACTGAGCATATTGATTTGAGTTCTGTTGCTAGACCCCATGAGAACTCCAAATGATACCATGGATGGAAAGAGGAATCCTGAGCGGGATCAAAGCTGCTGCCTCCACTCAAAACTTTCAGATGCCTAAATAGCCTTGTACCCATAAAAAAGAAGTTGACAGTTAAGTCTCCCAAGAACAAGAAAAAAGTTCCAAAGTAAAATGTCTACACTGGCAAAGTACTTAAAATATTTTAAGTAAACATCAATTTTACATAAAAGCTGTTACAGTTGATACATTGTGTCAACTTGAGAAGTTGAGAAGTTTAAGAGATTCAGCAGGGAGCTAAGGCTCTTGCTTTATAAACATCCTCAGCCTGTGCAAGAGGAGGACACAGAGATTTTGTGAGTATCACACCTGCCCTGGAGGGATGGGGGTGGCCTGTATACAATATAAGGGAGGAGAAGAGGCTTATTCTCCTACCTTTTGATCTGGCTGGTTTTGCTGGCTACTGCCTTGAACTGTTGCCCCAGTGCCATGCCACCCTGCCTTGGAGCCAGCTGATTATGGACTGAGACCTCCAAAAGCTGTAATAGACCTTTCCTTCTTTCATTTTGGGTGTTGTGTACTTTGTCCCAGCAATGCGAGAAAAGTAACCAAGTCATAATTTGGTACTAGAGGAGTGAGGCTGTTGCTGTGACTATACCTGACCATGTGGTTCAAGAGCCTTTGGAAATGGCTTGTTTGAAGAGTTTGGAAAGGTTAAGAGATGTCATCTGAAAGAGTAGCCCTGGAATAGAGCAGATTGTTTTGTATGGTAAATTCTGGTCAGAGCTCAGAAGACCAGAAGGCTGATAGAAATCCTACTAGTAAACACCAGGTTTGGGAGCTTTCTGCTGGAAAGGACTACACTGGGTGCTGGACTTTGGATGATGAATGTTATAGCTTAACAAAAAGTTTGTGTGTATTTTTCTCATGTCCAGAAACTTTGCCTGAGACTAAGATTAAGGGTGGTGGACTAATTAATCTGGCAGAAGAAATTTCAAGGCAATCTAATATTGAGGTGTTGGCACAGTTATCTTGGGGGGCTTCCAGCCAGATTTATGTTTCAAATCAAAATCAAAGAGCCAAGCAGGGTAACTTAAAACATTGGGGGTCTGGCCAGAAACAAAGCTCCAAAATAAAGCTGTTCACTGCAAAGAGAGAGCTGAGGAAATCTCAGTTGTTGAGAAGGAACAGGAGAATAGAAAACATGGTCTGAAGGCATCACAAAAAGCAGCAAGTCTTGAAATTTTGCAGCCTCAAAACTGCAAAAGTGAAAGACTTTGCTTTGAGGTGAAAGTTGAAGAGCACTATGTTCCAGAATGGTGTTGCCATAAGAAATTCATTCCTCAGTATTGGATTCAGAGTGCCCAGTGATCCAGATACTCAACTCCTACAGCAAAAAAGAGAAGAGAGCCTAGCTACTGCTCTAGCTGACAGCAGACCTTGGCATCATTCACGTGGTGCTGATTTTAGATGCAAACAGAAATGCAAGAGTTCTGAGTTTAAAAAGGCTTCTACCTCAATTTTAGAAGGTCTGGGAGGGCAGGCAGTGTGTTCCTAGGAGGGCAGTTTGTGAAGATGTGAGTGTGAAGCCAAAGGTAGTAACTGCAGAAGTTTGGAAAATCCAGAAACGTGGATCATCTAAGGAAAGCTGCAAGGAGAGAGTAAAGTGAACCTAAGAGAGAATGTGTGAGAGCTACAACCACCAGAAGTGCCATAGGGGTGAAACCATACAAGCTCTTTGGAGCTCACAATTTACTACAGATTGCTTCAAATGCTGGATGTGGAACTACAGGACTTAATGTTTGCCCTGCTGGGTTTTAGACTTGTTTTAGTCCCAATGCTTTGTATCCCTGTTTGTACCTTTTGGAATGGAAGGGTTTATCTTGTGCCATTGCATGTTGGAAGTGTTTACGTTTGTTTTCATTTGTACAGGGACTTGCAGCTAAGAGTTCATCTTAAATTTTGGAGGAGACTTGTGATTTGGACTTCTCAGCAATACTGAAGCTATTAGGACTTTGGTAACTCTTGCAGATGGACTAAACGAGTTTTACATTAAGGGATGTGCATGAGACTTTGGAGGAGGTGGGCCAAAGACAAAATGTTAAGGTTCTAATGTTATATAACGTTGTTAGACTTAATGCTGATTCTTAATGATTGTTGAACCTGTGTTATAATGGTCAAGTTATGAAATGTTAAGAATAAGCATGTCTTGTATCTGGAAACTGGTTTAAAGAAATGTGTCTGGTTGCCAAGTTGACAAGGCGTGGATTGTTATGGTTTGTCTTAGTTACTTTTCTCTCTTTGCTGAGACAAAACACCTGATGCCCAAAACTAGGGTGTTTTTACAGTTCTTGGGGGTTTCAGTCCATATTCAATTGGCTCTAAGGCAGTGTGGCATGGCAGGGTAGCCATTCATGGCCACCTCAAACAGCAAGATGAGAACAGGCAAGAGAGAGAAGACACGCCTTCTTCCCATTCTTACACTGTATGTTGGCTCTGCCCCTGGGCTGGTGAAACACTCACATTGCCAATCCCAGCACCAGACAACAAACCAATCACTAATGACAGACTCAGACACATCCATGCCATGATTACATGAGACTTGATGGGGCCATAAGAATATAAACCATAACATGGCTGACACATATGTCAATTTGAGAAGTTGATAAGTTTAATTAAGAGACTCAGCAGGGAGCCAAGGTTCTTACTTTGTAAACATCTTCAGTCTGTGCAAGAAGAGGATAAGGAGATTTTGTGAGTGCTACATCTACCTTGGAGGGGAGTGTGGCCTGTGTATAATGTAAGGGAAGAGAAGACGCTTGTTCTCCCCACTTTTGCTCTGGCTGCTTTTGATGGCTGCTGCCTTAAAGTGTTACCCTAGTGCCTGCTTTGCAGTCAGCTGAATATGGCCTGGAATTTCCAATAGTTGTAAACTAAATAAACCATTCTTTCCTTCATTTTGGGTGTCAGGTATTTTGTCTCAGCAATGAGAGAAAAGTAACCAAGACAGAAGCTTTCAAAAAGCAAAAGAAGTATAAAATCTTCCCAACTCACATGTGAAATCAGTATTACCCTGATGAAGAGATATGCATGGGCATTATTTAAAACAATTCTAAGCCAATTTGTCTCATAAACATAGTCACAAAATCCTCAAGAAAAAAAGTTGGTAAATCTAATCAAGCAATGTTTTAAAAGTATTCTGGGTCAGTACAAAGGAGGTTTCTCCTAGAAATTCAAAATTGGACTGACATTTAAAATTAACAAATACAATTTTTCACATCAATAGGAAAAAAAATATGTAGTTATCTCAATAAATGCATGGAAAAGCATTCAGAAAAATTCAACATCCCTCTCCCCATAAAGCTATCAAAAAACAACTTTTAGAACCGAACTGCCTCATCACTTCTTGGGCTTTTGGCTAAGATCAAGTGCAGAGGGAATCTGCCTTCTCTGAATGAAGACAAGGCAAGAATGCATGCTTTGATGTTTTCAATTCCTACGAGCTTCAATCTACTACAATAAGAACAAAGAAAAATTCTTACGTGTTTTAAAGGAACAGGTACTTTCTTTTCTGGTTGATGACATGATAGCAAGTGTTAAGAACATGAAGTAATTTAGAAATATCTTTGGGATCAATAATTGACAAAGGAAGTTTGCCAAATGTAAGGTGAATACACAGAAAAATATAATTCTTCGTAAAAATGATGAAATAATAGAAATGTTAGTTCTACAATACTTTTAAAATATCACCAATATAAAATGCTTATTTACAAATCTAACAAATATATAAGGACTGCTGAATTTGTATAATGAATTCTATAATATATTGCTGAGATATAAGAGAATTTTAAAGAAATTGATAAGTCATAAGACTCAGTACTATTGAGATGCCATTTTTTAAAACTGAATATAGATTGTATCTAAAATAATATCAACAAAAATTCCAATCAAAATACCAATAAAAAGTGGTTTTTAAATGAGTATTGTCAAACTTACTCAAATATTTACACAGAAATGCAAAGGACTTTCACTTCACTAAAGAAAGTACAGTTTTTTGAAGATTTCCGATCTGTGTTCAAAGTTTATAAAAAGAATAGTAATGAAATCCACATGGTATTGGTCTAAGTACCAAACAAATGCATCAATCGAAGAAAAGTAGTGACTTCAGAAATAGATCTAGATGAATATGATTGATTGACTTTTAACAAGGGTCTCATGGTGATTAAATGCAAAAGTGCAGTATATTTTAACAAACAGTACTGTGATATTCGAATATTTGAAAGGAAAAAAAAAAGAGGCCTGACCCAAAATCTACCTCATATTCCAAGAGATTTTTGACTAAATTTCATTTCATCAAAAGTATGTTCATCTGTTAGCCAAACTTTAATAATGAACTTGTACATAATAAATTACCGTGGAAATACTAGAAACACTCATATTTAACTCAGGAGTTGAATTTTGTATATATGAGGATTCCTACAATTTAAAGACAAGGAAGCAGGTTAAGTAGAAAAAAGGCAAACAATTGAAGAGATATAACTAAGTTGAAATATGGGAGTTAATGAATACATGAAAATGTTTAGTATAATTGAATGTTACAAAAATGCAAATTAAAGAACACAATTGAGCACGACACGTCAACTAGAATAATAAGTAGGATAACAATTATATAAAAACATACATTGCTGTTGAGGGTGTGGAGCAACTGGAATGTTCATGCATTGCTGTTGGGAATGCTGAATCTTACAGCCACTGTGGGAAACAGTTTGGCAGTTTAGATAATAATAAATAGGCCATTATCATATGAACCAGTAATAAAACGCTCAGCCTTTTGTCAAAGAGAATGGGAAATGTGTGTTACCAAAAATACCTGCATTTAAAATGGATGCATCCTGAGACCATAATGCTAAGTGAAAAATATCAGGCACAGATTAAATACCACATGGTTTCTTTTATAAATGAAAACCAAAACTTAATTAATTTAAAGAACAAAATAAAAGAGATGATAGCAAACAGGGAGGTAGACTTTGTGGAGATGGATAGGGGACTTAGAGATGGGAGAATTAGGGGAGGGGAAGCAAAAATGATGGAAGTGCTATCTGTACATTTACCAATGCCCTGAGAGGAATGCAAGTCCTATGCATCACAAACTAACTTCATGTGAAAGTCTAACAGTTTTGTCCACAATAATCTAGAAATGGAGACCATCTAAATGTCTGTTTCTTATTAAATAAATACTCAAATTCTATGACATAAGGAATGTAATTTAGCAATAAACAGAATGAATCTTTGAAATATGCAACAACAAGGATAAATTTCAAAAGTCTCATGTTATGTGGAGGAAGATAGCCCAGAAAGCTATACAGTATATACAGTAATTCCATTCACTGTACAATGGTAGGGACAGAAATTCAGATACGAGTTAGGGGTTGACACAAAGGAGAAGGACTTCTCATAGTAGTAGAAATATTCTACTTCAGATGGTTAGTGGTTATATAACCAACCATCTCTTTGAAAACTCATTGAATGATACATTTAAATACATATTTGAATTTCATTATATCTCAACATAACTATCTGGAAAAAAAATAACAAGTGACCAGAGAAATATCCACATGAAAAACAAAACAACAACAACAAAAAAGCCACACCTAACTCTATAAAAATAAATTTAAAGAAAAAATGATTGCAGAAAAACATAAAAGATAAAAGAAGAAAGTTAAATATGTCTGACATACGTAGCTAATAAATAATGGAGTCAGGGTTCAAGTTTATCAGCCTCAATCCAAAGCCAGGATCTTAACAACTTCACTAAAACTGAAATTATATATATTCAGAATTTCCTACTCTGAATATATACCTGTCAAAAGCCTTCAAACTAGATACAAGGACCAATATGTGAATATGTTCCTTGACACTTGATTTATGTCAGTGCAAAACAGAAAATAGTACCGAGATAAATAAAATAAGGTACTTTTATGTGGTAGTATTCTACCAAGTAGTTACAAGGGTGAGAATAAATCTCTGTAGCATAAGAAAGTGCATGTTTATATAAACTCTGACAGTGATGTCAGTCTCTGGGTTCAAGTTCCACCTCTGCTACCAACTGTATGAGTGACTTTGGACAAGTAACACAACCTGTTTGAGTCCCAGTTTATTCATTAATAAGGTAATAATAAAACATCTTTCACCATGTAAGACGGTTATGAGGATCAAAAGAAAAAATAATACTTGTAATGTTAAGAAATGTGACTGATGCTTACAAGTAAGATGCTAATAATAAACACAAACATATATGAATATCAATAATTTATTTTGAACATTTTAATGCAAAAATATATTACATGTATGTACATATACATGACTATATAGTGTCAGTAAAGCTAGGAAAGAGAATCAGAATGAAGTTGGCCTACAGGACTGATATCTACATTCTATTTCTTTACTTAGAAAATGAGAGAGAGTGAGAACAGGAGAACATAAATCTGACAGGCTGGCAGCAACTGAGGCACCTTACATTATTACTCTAAGTAATATTTTTATGTTTTCCTGTTTTTAAAAATGACTTGGATAAATACAAAAATAGCTTCTTACATAGGGTAAGAACAGACAGATCTGTTAATAGAATTTATTGGAAAGCAGACACACTAATCTTTTCATTTGAAATAAAATTTAGGAGTGATAGATTGCTGAAGACAAACCATCTCAGCCTCTGTACTTCAGGACAGTCCAAACAGATAAGAAGTGTCACAGCCACAAAGGTTCACAAACACTGAAGCAGAAGGACCTCGACAAAACAGCAGCCTTTTATATCAGGGGGAGAGGCCAGAAGCAGGCAAGTGATACCCGCCAAGTCCTCTATCTGCCTTGTGTCCTTCAGTGCATTCGTAGCATTGATTTTTAACAGATGACACCGCACCTGCCATCTCCCAAGATGAAAGTATTTGGAAAGGAAAATCTAGCCAAGGGTGCTCTTACAAGAAGGAGCCTTGAGGAATGGAGCAATGAGAGACTCTTCTAAGTTTAGAGAAGGCAGATTTGAGGATATAAGAGAAAAGTGAACATGAAGGAATAAATGAACAGGGGGTAAATCATATGGATTTGTCTTATTTCGTGACTGCCAAAGATACGCATAATTTGAAAGGTTTCCAAAATCTCTAAAAACTTTGCTGGAAGGCTGAGCTACATTAATATGAGCACAGAGAAAAACAATTATTTTTCAAATAGTCCAGATCACAAGTTACTGTGGTTTCAAATAAAAAATTGAATAAAAGAAAGAAAAGGAAGAAAGGAGAAAGGAAGAGAGAGAGATGGAGAGAGACAGAGAGAGAGAGGAATGGAGAGTGGGAGGAAGGCGAGAGGGAAAGAAGGAAGGAAGGAAAAAAGGAAGGAAGCTAGGTTTTTAATATTTTAGGTTTGTATATAGTGACTTTTTTTCATGAACAAATTCCTGTTCAGTAGAACACAAGTGTTGTACTTCCATCTACTTCTCAACTAGTAAAGCTACTCTAGTTTTGTTTCGCATTTTTTTATACTCAGAGAGGCACACTTATTAACGTTTATGAGTTGTTCAGTAGCATTTGCACCAAATACACAAATAAATCTAATAAAAATATTAATGCAATTAGCAATGGGTGGAGGGAGTGTTAATTAGAAATGACTTATTGTCAAATAAATTTAATGTTTATTCTTTCATGTAGGGAGCTGGCCTGGAAAGGCATGAACTTCTGTATATTATTTTTTTTAGCAGAATCAACTTCTAAAAGGTAGGGAGAAATATAATGTATTCTTCCCATTCTAAATGACTCTAAGGATGGCGTAATAAGGAAGGTCATAAATTAGGGATGGCATATGTTTCTTTAGGAAATTTAATAGGTGTCCATTCATAAAGCACAGGTTATTTTACTTCAGTGAATCAGAGTGATGGTTTAAGTATTGCACAAGGGCACTTCATGTGATGCATGCCATACTGCGGATCCTGCAGGAGAGAGATAATCATAAAACAAAGTAACTAAGTGCTCAGAAGCATTCTGTGCTTGGGAATAAAGCACATTAACATCCAGGTAGTTAAAGGGGTTTTCATTTCAATGGCAATTGTGAATGCCACTTCCTTTAGTTAATCCAAATAAAATGTCAGACTCAAAATAAGAATGAGTACAAAGTAAATAGGAAACCTTTCGTCCTCTATTAATCTAAGTATGGATTATCAAGTTTCTTTCCTTTATCTTGGGCTGGAGGGTGGACTGTGCTTGAAATGTATAAAGAACACTGATGAATTTGATTTCCCCACCGAACACTTTTCAACAAAAATACTCTTATGGAAGATAAACAAGGCTTTATTAGACTTTTATATCTTAGCATAAATAAGGTTAGTAGATTATTTTCCAAGATAAGTTAAAGCTGAACTTGTTTTGAAAGTCGCAGAACATTGGAAACTTGAGTCTCTCTAAGGAAACCATGGCTAAAGACTCACTCTTGCTTCTTTCTCTTTTATTGAGATACTGGGTGGAAGTTACTGAGTCTCTGAGACATAATCCTTCCATGTGTGGATTGGGAGGCAAATCACATTTTCTTTAAATAGCCATGTAAGTCTAATAATTCAAGTTAGTATCATTAGAAAATTCAGCCCTAAAAGGTTATTTTAAATATTGATTAATAAACACAACTAAGAATCTGACTGTCTAACAAAAAAATATTTAAATAAAAAATTTGTAAAATACTATGAGTTAATAGAGGGCATAAGCATATGAAAAATATATGAAGACATTTCTCTTCACACTAAGAGGGTAGTATTTTTTCATTCCTACGTGAGCACGGCCTATGGAGGTGCTTCTTTGGGGAATTTCATTGAAATGACACCAAGAATGAGAATGACATTGCATTGCTAATTCTTATCCTGAGCTCAAGATAGGAAAAAAAGAATTTAACTGACAACTGCTGAGACTAATGAATAGATGTAGTATTTACAGAAAATCATTGTAAGGTGCTTCTGAAGAAAAGGACAAATCATTTTGAATGGTATCCACTGATGCTTCTGAAAACAGTTGAAATGAAGAAAGAATTTACATAATCTTTTGTTAGGACAAAGATTTTGTGTACATATTTAAAAAAAGGAGAAGATACTCAGAAATGTCATGAACGATAGTACTGAAGGTCAAGCCACAAAAAATTCCAGGGTGAAGAAACCGTGTGTGGCTTCCTGCTAAATTTACCAGTGATTAAAGTGCAATTAAATATGTGAACATGTGATAAATTTAATAATATACAGAAACATTCTCATGTAAATGGCAAGGGAGAAGAGTGGAGCATCTGGAATGTGGTCACACCCAGGGAAAAGAGTATATATATCCTGAAGCCCAGACTGTGACATTGAACCATAACGAGCCTTCTCAGTTACACTCAGCTGAACTCACACCTCCTTTCAACATGCCCTACAGCTGCTCTTCTGGAAACTTCTCCTCCCGCTCCTTCGGGGGCTACCTGCAGTACCCAAGCTCCTCCTGCGGCTCTTCCTACCCCAGCAACCTGGTCTACAGCGCTGGTCTCCAGTCTCCCACCAACTGCCAGCTGGGCTCCTCTCTCTACAGTGGCTGTCAGGAGACCTTCTGTGAGCCCACCAGCTGCCAGAGGTCCTGTGTGGTGTCCAGCCCCTGCCAGACGTCCTGCTACCGCCCCAGGCCCTCCGTGTTCTGCAGTCCCTGGCAGGCGACTTACTCCGGATCTCTGGGCTTTGGGTCCAGCAGCTGCCGCTCCTTGGGCTATGGATCTAGAAGTTGCTACTCACTGGGCTATGGATCCAGTGGTTTTAGAACCCTGGGTTGTGGAGTCCGTGCGTTCCCTTCTCGGGTCTATGCCTCTGGGTTCTGCAGCCCATCCTATTCAGTTACTAGGAGCTGCCAGTCTCCCTGTTACAGGCCAACCTATGGATCAGGCTTCTGGAGATCAACTTGTTGAATTCCAAAATTTCTAAGCAACATGTCTTAGTTGACTTAGTTTTAGTCAACATATCAAACTATGAAATCAATAAATAAAGTCAAATGTCTGTAGTTTTCAAAACAAGTGATTCATTAATGTTTAAATTCTTCCTATGAAATATATATTTGAGCTAATAAACTCATTCTTCTTTGCATCCGATATGCTCTGATTGTTCTTTATTGCTTTTCAAAGCTTGATTTGTGATTTGCCTTTGGGGCTCCAGGTTCTCTAGGTACCTTCCCGAGAAAATCCATTTCCCAAGGAAATGGCAACAATGCAGGTGCACAGAGATGGTCTCTGGGCAGTTCGCTGTCTAAGAAGGAACAAGGGCACGGCTGTCACCATCACAGCTGGTGGGGCCTCAGCAGCACTCCTGAGAGCATTCTCACAGTGAGGTAAACATTCTCATCACGTTTTCAGTGAGAATATTTTATGCTGACAATCATATTTGGTTGACTGTTTATATTTTCAAAACAATATTGAGTTAGAGTTTTCCCAGAAAATGTCAACTAGGTAATGAAATATTTATAAAATATTTTATATAAAATATTTGAATAAATCTGATATATTGGTATAAGAAAGAGAAAACATTATGTGCCAGGTGCTGGCGGGTACTATGGTTATCTTTAGATACACGAGGAAATGAGTTATTTTCTGTGTATGAAAAACAGAAAAAAAGAGAGAGGAAGAGAAGGGACAAAGACTGACTTAAAGATTAAAACCGAGTCATAAATAGTCTCAGGAAACCATATTTGAGGTTGTTCTAAGAAATCTATATTGTCTTCCTCCATAACCATGGGGGAGTAGTCCCAGAATTTTCTCAGTGATACCAAATTCCATGGAAGCTCAAGTACCTGAAATAAAATTTATGTAGAATTGCATATAATATATGAATATGCCTTTATATACTTCAAATCATCTCTAGGTTACTCACAATACTTAATACAATGTAAAGAGTTTTGCTAAATTTCAGAGAATAATTGTCAATAAGTTCTGTATATATCCAGTAGAGATGCACTTTTTTTCAACTATTTTTCAACCTCATTCCTGGTTGAATCCATGATGTGGTACCCGCAGACATGGAGGGCTGACTGTATTTTGGATGATTATGAATTGGATTTTTTTTAGTTTGATTCCCTAAAAAATTAGATAAATGTTTTAGTGACTTTTTCATTGAATGAGAAGATTGCATCATATTCAGTGTTATGAGTCCTATAACCTAGTTCTCCTTGGGATACATTGCTGAGCTGTAAGAGTGAGACAAAAATTAAATCATCTCAGGATGACATTCAGATATGAGCAGGATATATTCTATGATCATTTCAATTTGAGCACATTGTTTTAGAGATTAAATATATTATGAAAATTTAGACCATGACATATCTAGTAATCAGTTTCCATGAGTGCGAGAATAATTATCAAAGATCATCATTCTCCCCATTGTGCTCCATGATTGCTTATTGATTTGTCTTCCCTAATACCTTTTCCTGAAGAGTCATAAAAATTGGCATCTGAGAAAAGAAGATACCATTTCTCTTGTACTGAGGTAACTACGGGCTACTCATAGAGATGTGGAAACATAGAGATGTGTTCTTTGTGTGCAGTAACATCCTCAGAGACAAAGCAGTAAAATAGAAGAGAAGGACAAAGACAGAAACTCCTGATGATACAGAATCCTCTGTTTTCCATCATCCCTTAAAGTCAATTTTAGTTATCCCTATCTATGTTGAACATGTTAACCAATAAATGCCTCTTTTGGCTAAAATAATTAAAGTAAAATAAAATTTCTGACACTCCCTACCAAAGAGTTATAGTTAATAAAAAATGTGTCATCATGGTGCAGAGTGACTCACAGACTGTGGTGCAAACAGGCAATTGAAACATTTATGAGGAAGACAAAAGGCTTCCGAGGAGTCTGAACCACTGCCATTAGTGGTGATGGTGACTACTAATTTTTCTTTAAGTAATGTGGAATGAGCAAACTGTGGTGAAGGAACCATTTGAGAAATCAGAGTTAAAGGGGTCACAGTAACATAGCCCTTAAGAACATCCTGGAAACTAGAATCTTCTACATAAATCATGGAGGCAGCAGGCCTTACACAGCTGACATACTCATGACATTATCAGAAACCACCATGGGCACAAAGGACAAATAAGCTCTTGGGACATTAAAGGAATGATTTTGTGCTTTGTTCTAAGGCAGTCAAGGATTTAAAAGTGGTTTGTGCTAAAATCTGTGATTTCACCTGAGCCTACAGAAACCCAAAAGGTAATTAAGAGCATGGCAAAGCTAATCTTTTATTGCTATATATATTCTTACCTTAAAGTTCTGGATATAAGTATATTTCTCTTTTATGAAGATTAACAAAATGAGGTTCATCCCTAAACTTACCTAGTCCATTTCATCTCCCTTTAAGACTAAGGATACACGGATAAGAATAACTAGGACAATTTTCAATATTTGCCAAAACATCAGATGACTAACTTTTGTCACATCCCATTCCAGATGCCCTCCCTGGAGCAGTACTTCTAAGTCTCCAGCCATTGCCCCAAACCTGTGTTCAGCTGGATTCCAGAAAAGCAGAGCCTCCTCTGATTGAGACTGCTCCAAGCAGATGTAGTCATTTCACGTGAAAGAAATCACCCCTTAAACCATGAGGATTCCTCCTGAGCTGCAAAACCAGAATTCAGATTATGATCTAACAGACCCTGGCCCAACTCAACTAGGCCTTAAAACCTGGCCCCTGCATTTGTAAGCGAGCCAGTCTGACCTGCTTTGTCAGAACATGCACCTCTAGCTGCTCGAACTGGAGTCCTTTTCCTAATTTGTCTTTTGTTAAGGGTTGGCATAATTTTTGTCAGATCATCAAGTTAGAGCCTTTTACCATTTTCCATTACTTTCCAATAAAAGTTTATTTTTTCCTGCAAATGTATGCTTTTATTTAATTTCCATTATCACTTAAAATAAATAGGTTCATGCTAGCTGGAGACAGAGTGACTAGCAGAGAAACGTTTCCATCTAAGAAGAAACCCAAGATAGAAGAAAGAGGTTTCTAGAGACCAATAGCGTCTACTTCTGAAATGATGTAGAGAGTTTTCCTCATTGTAATGGAAATGATCAAAAATGTCAAAAAATTGAAACTGAGAGACAAGGATTCAAGAAGAAAACCATACATTAGTATATTTTCAATATTTAAACTTTTCAAAGTATAATTTAAAGATTCAGATTTCAGGAATCAGATAAGATTATGATACTTGAGAAGATCTGAGAATCTTCTATTTTCCACACAGTAACTGTTAGTATCACATCTGTAGATCTATACTTTTTTTCTTTTCCTAGTTTCTCTCCTACTCCCTTTTCTCTCTCTCTCTCTCCTTCTCTCTCTTTTTTCTCCATCTCCCTCTCTCTCTCTCTTTCTCTGATTTTTCATCTCTTATACATAAGGTATGCTAAACAGTGCATTGAGTATCTAATTTTAAAAAAAATCACAGCAAAAGACACGTTGCCACTAATTCAAAATACTCCTCAAGCTTCAAACATATTTATCTGTCATTTTTGCCACTATCTGAAGTAGTTCTGGAAGCCTCTATTGTGTATTTAGTAGATGTGACTAAAAAATACGGCAAATACTGCTGCTTAGTGCCAACCAATGGAAAGCACATGCACATAAACGTTACTTTGTGTCCTATCCACCTTATTTACCAGATCTTGCACTGTGAAGTACATGCAGCAAGATGTATCTAAAGTATGACTGCCAAACCCAACACATTAAGAAACAGATTTGTACTTTGACTGTCAAATACATTTTGCAAAACTCTGCTCTCTTCACCAAACCACTGATAGGGAGTCTTTGGGCAACAGACAAAAGAGTTGCCTTTTCTGAATTATTGACAGTGTTTCTGTCACATAATTAACTTTCCTCTGGGAATTCTTTGCTTCCTTTTAAAACCAGTCTTGTGGATATATGATCACTCATCAAACAGTTGTGTGATGACTGAATTTCTAGTGCAAGGATTCAGGACCCTACGGAAATGCTAACTTCTCCTTACACAATCAACTATTGCCCGATATGAATATTCCTTTTGTTTGTTTGTTTGTTTGAGGCGCTGAAAATTCAAAGAGGGACCTTGCATGTTCGAGGGAAGTGCTGTACCACTGAATTAGACTCCTCAGGCCTAAATATTTCTGTCTTTGCACCATGGATTTTCACCCGTATCAACTGTATTACTTCCCTGGTCACCCTTCTGTTATAACCACCATGCACTGACTATGCAGAGAACATTAGCTTGTGCCTAGTCACCTTTCTGGTTGATTAATTAATTAAAAATTAATTTATGTGAGTAATGTTTTGTTTCAAGGTGTATCCTTTGTAATACAGAAGATCTTTGCACACACATAGAAAAGAGCAGAGAAAATATTTTGTACTACTCGCTACTTAATGACACCAAAATTGTATATTTAGTATGCTTGTCCTGAGGTATATTTTGGATGTACTGATGTTTTACAAAGTAACTAATTTCTTGTGAAACATACACTAAGTTTTCACTCTGGAGACATGTTACTATAAGTAGAATTATTATGGTTAGACTGAAGTTTTTAAATCTCTTCTTTTTCCCTTTTATGGTACTACATAGAGGGACATAAAGAAAGTCAGAAGAAAACAAAACAAAACAAAAACATCTTGGGAATTACAGATGCTCTTGGTTCTGTTTTTTAACTACAACTGAATTTTCTACATATCCTTTAACTTTATTTGGGCATCATCTTCCTGGTTTGTAAAATGAGAGAACATTTCATAATCTGTGATCGCTAAGATTCCTTTCATCATTACAGAGATACCCATGTTACATGTTAGGGGTTAGGGGTGCCCTTTGGAAGACAGGCTGTTAATGACTCCATCACACTTCACATTCTGATTTGTGGCTTAGGGAGACAGAGACAAAAGGCAAATACTTAAAATGTAACACAACATAAAACCTAGTATTGCTGAGATAATTTTTTAAAAAGGTTAAACCATAATTCCAAAACTAGTGAAAATTAAACAGATAAGAAATACTTTAACTCATTAATGAATTTGGAGGATGTTCATATGGTATGATTGGTTCAAACGATAATTGAAAAAATAAATTTTGTAAGTTAGTAAGAATGTTGAAATGAATTGACAAATATAGATGCCAAGTGATCACTGAAACAAGAATCAATAGCATTCCACAAGACTAAAATCATCTTAATTTCTCCAGATAAAAATTATTTACATCAGTATCAATTTTATACAAGTCGTAGAAATTATTGAAAATAATTTTATAATAATTTTATAATAAGTTCAAGTCCAATAAGTAGAGATATCCTGAAAAGTGAATCAGACAAGCCCATGGTAACTCATTCCCCCCATGTCAGTCTTCTATAAATTTTTGACCATACTATGTGAAATCAGTAATGTTCATTGTAAGATACAATTCTGTTTGTGATTTATTTCCCTTTGTAATATTAAAAAGAACAAGAAAAGAAAATTATGCATAGTATATCATAGAAAGATTTTGAGACCATTAACATTGATGGTTAAAACTGATACGTATTGACTTATTCTTATCATGTTGTTTTCCTATTATTGGCTCGCCACCTTTTTTTTTTCCTTTTTTCCTTTCCTCTAATTGTTTGCCTTTTCCTGGTGGATTCCTTCTATTGGGGTTCATGGAGTTGTAGTCCTTATTGTCCCTTTCTAAATGTCCTTCAGAACATTTTGGAGTGCTGGATTAGTGGTCGTGAATTTTCTCAAATGTTCCTTATCATGGAAGTATTTCGTTTCTCCCTCTATTTTGAAAGATAATTTTGCAGGATACATCAATCTGGGTTGAAAGTTGTTTTCTTTTAGAACTTTGAGTACTTCACTCCATACTCTCCTTGACTTGAGAGTTTGTGCTTAGAAGTCCACTGTGATTCTGGTGGTCTTTCCTTTATAGGTGATTTGCTTCTTTACCCTAACAGCTTTTAAAATTTTATTCTTGTGTTGGATTTCTGGAATATTGACTATGATAAGCCTGGAAGTAGATTTTTTTTTATCATTGCTAATTGGAGTTCTATATGCCTCACTTATTTGTATGTCAAATTCTTTTTCTCCACCAGGGAAGTTTTGTGACACAATGTCTGTAAGGATATTTTTAATGTCATTTGTACTATCTCTACTTGTTCACTGACTCCAATTAATCTTAAATTATTCTTTGTCTCATCAAGCAACTGATATATTGATTTCTCATGGTCCCTTGCTAGTTTTGAGAAATCTTTCTTTTTATGGTCACTAACTGTAACCCTGTCTTCAATATCTGAGATCCTGTCCTCACATTGGCCTACTCTGCTTCGAATACTTTCAATGGAGTTTTTATTCTCCTGAATATCTGTCCAAATCTGCTTTATGGAATCCATTTGACTCCTATGTTGTACTTCCATAATTTGCTTAAGCTCCTTTAATTTTTTGTCTGTGTCTGCTCTAACGTCACTAAGCATGGTGTGTATTTTGGTAATCTCTGTGGTTATTTGAGAGATTATTTCTGATTTCATTTTTTCCAGAACCTCATTCAATTGTTTTGTTACCACTTTGGAGAAACCTGGTAGGGGGCTTTCAGATTTCCCAGCCTCATTGCCCGCTGGGTTTGCCTTTAGTGAATGGAGTGTCTGAGGTTGTGCCCTGTTTAAGTGTCTTCTCATTTCTTTTCTTTTTTAGTTTAATTCCTAGAGTGATACCTGTTAGTTGCCTGCAGTGAGTTGCTTTACTGGTGGGATTAAGGACTTCCAGGTGATGAGCATTTCACTGAGGTAACTTCCAGGTGTAGCTGGTTCCTGGGCTCTGAGTCTACTGGAAAATTCCACCTCCTCAGTTTGTCAGAGATGAGAAACCACTGCTCTCCTAGCCCAGTCTCTGGTTCCTTGGCACCGTGCTTCACCTCTCTCCGTGACCCCAGTCAGTCTCAGTCCTGGCTCATCAGGGCCAACAGATATTCAGATCAGTCGAGTTAACTCTGGCTGCAGTGGCACCCACAGAACCAAACACGGCCAACAAAACAGTAAACTGAGCCAACCCCTGATTTGCAACCCTCAACCATATAAATTGAATTTGTAACCATACATCAGAATGTGAAGCAATCATATAGAATACATAGGTCCACAATATGTCAATTCTGTGCTCAAGGGTCAGGACCCAAAATGGATTTAAGAGAAGGCAGAGAAGTAGGAAAAGAGAAAGAGACTGTAAGTAGATTCAAGGATGAAGATAGGTCCCACCAACTTAGGGAAACCGCTGCAAAAGACTGAGGGAAAAGAGTCAAAAGAGACAAAAAGTAGAACAGAACAAAACCACACCCAGAAGGAGGGCAGAAACCACACTCATACTAAAAAAATGATAATAATAATAATAATAAACTCAACAAAACAAATAAGAAAAATTAAAAAAAAGAAAAAAGAAAAGAAAAGTAAGAGTCCACTTCCAGGGTTCTCTCTGGATTCACTGGTAGACAGCCTGTGGAGACAGCAACCAAAATCATGGCACTGTATTCACCCAAGCCAGCAACTGCTTGTGGACAGAGTAGTTGACACCTTAGCAGGCCTGCCCTGAGAACAGACTCCTTGGGCTTGCCGCAGTCCAAGCAGTCTTCATGGGTCTGTGCCCAACCAGGAGCAGCTGGAGGAAGCCAGCAACAGTTTTAGTTCCAGGCTTGTCTGGCCAACTCCAAAACGGCTCCTGGCCAAGTGCTCTCTCCTGCAGGAGGACCAAGCCCTCTGCACTCACCGCCAATCAGCACAGTCCTCTGTGCTCACAGCTCTCCTCCACCAACAAGTAGCTCCACAGAGACCCCCCGGTTCGCCAGCTGCCACTGCAACTGTGAGCCCCCAGGCTCCGACAGCTCCCCTAATGCAGGCTCTGGGCGAAGGCACCACCAGCTACCGCTTTCTTCTTTGTCGAAGTTTTTCTTTTCATTTTCTCTGTGGAGTTCGATTCAGACTTCAGACTCTTCCTGGGTCTAAGGAACCCATTTCCCTCCTTTTTGTCTTCCTCAAGATGGTGTGTTCCAGCATCTAGATGGTGTCTCTCAGACAGGCTGTTTTTTCTGCATCTTACTACTCTGCCATCTTTCCGGAAGACCGATTTTATCTTATCAATTTATGTTATTTTCAGATTTGTTGAGGAAAAATTCATAAATGAAGTTTTATATGGTAAAATATACAATTTAACTTTTGCCTTTATGTACAGTTGGCCTTTGTTATTGTTTAAATCTAAAATGTCCCACAAAGCTTCATTTATTAATAGGGTTTTTGAAAGGTGACTGTGAGTGTTGTGTACTTGGTCTCAGTGATGAGAAAGTGACTAAGACAGTCCTCTAGACACACAGCTTTTGAATTTATAAATTCAATATACTACAGAAAGAAAATACTTGAAGAAAATTTTTGCACATGTATTGAACACCTACAATTCTTTTTCCTGTTATTGTTTCCCAAACAATACATTATAACACCTATTTACACAGCATATAAATTATATTAGATATAGTAAGCAATTTAATGATGGTTTAAATCTACACAAGAGGATATGTGTTTGCTACCTACAAATACTATGTCATTTTATACAAGTGACTTGAGGGTTTGTGGCTTTTATACTGATGGAGAGATCTGGAACCAGTTTCCATGGATACAAAGGAAGAACTAGGTGAAATGATACCACAGTCAAGCTGATTAACATATCCATCACCTCACAGTTTCCATGTAATTAATTAATTAATAATTTCTACCCTTAGTAGTCAATTTGCTTTCATAAATCAGAGCTGCATCTTTTCACTTTAACAGACTTTGATGTGTCTGGGATTGCTCTTGAAGAAGTATCCACTATAAACGTTATATTTTATTTTAAAAATCAATAATCTACTTATATATTCTCAAAATACATTTAATTTTCATTAAAGTTTCTTCAAATAATTACTTTATTGGCTACTACAAAGTTGCAAAAATAGTACATAAACTTCCTTGAGCCCTTCGCCCAATTTTCCCCTCATGTTGACATGTGCAAGCTCTATAATATTTGAAGAAGGAAACTGACATTTGTGCAATGCTGGTAGTGAAGTCACAAAACTTCATTCTAAAAATGCATACATCTGTGTATGTTCGTACGTGCACAGACCCATGGAGCTAAAATCACATGTAGATTACTGTGGTCACTGCTGTAATGCATCTGGAGAATTATTTCATAAATGATCAACTTTTGAACATTAGAAAAATTTAAAAAGATAATAGTCAGAGTTATCTTGGGCTGCTATCACAAGATAGCACTGAGTGAGTGGCTTAAACAACAATCATTTAGACAGAACCAGGGTTGGGTCCGCGTCACACGCGGTGCCCAGCATAGCTCCCTGGGACCGGGAGGCCTTGGCCCCCACCCAGTTAAGGAGGAGGCTCCACCTGCACGCCCCAGGAGGCCGCCCTTCCTTGCTGCACACGGGACCCAGCCTACTGGGTCCTGCGATCCTGCATGCCGCAAGAATCAGCGCAAACCTCAGGGGAAGGCCGGCCAGCCGCGCAGGACACAGAGCTACATAGATTCCAGAAGAAAATGACAAAACGCAAGACCAAGAGGCAGTCTCAGTCCCCCAGCCCACAAAGAACAAACCCAAGAGATACTGAAATGGAAGACAGTGGGAGTCACACAAGTGGACTTTCTGAAATGATAGAAAATGCAATAAAGAAACAGCTTGATGAAGCTATAGAGAAAATCAAATCAGAAATATTCTCTCAGCTAAAAAATGAAATGAGAATCATTATTAAAGAAATGTTGTGTGTATCTAAAGAAGAGCAAGATAAAAACTTAGAAGAACTTAAGAAAATGATGGAAACCTTGAATGAACAATGTAAGACACAAACAGAATGCATGAAACAGATGCAAAGGGAAATGCAAGAAATGAAAAACTCCATGGAAAGTTTGAAAAACCGCTTAAATGAAGCTGAAGATAGAATCTCAG
>RJWM01020660.1:0-36848 GCA_004363535.1 Dasyprocta punctata | reverse complement strand
TTTTTTTTTTTTTTTTTTTTTTCCTTTTAGGCCACTAATTCAGAAGACTAAATTTTGGACTTCTTTGCAGGTATTTCTTTTTCTCTTTCTAAATTTAGAAACTACCAAAGTCTTCTCCTCTTTTCTTGTTTATTCTTTCTTCCATTGCAGAACTCTACATGACAATTGTCATCCTTTTTTTTTTTTTTTTTTTTTTTTTTTTTTTTTTTTTTTTTTTTTTTTTTTTTTTTTTTTTTTTTTTTTTTTTTTGCGGCACTGGGGATCAAACTCACAGCCTCATGCTTGCCAGACAGGCGCTTAAGCCACTGAGCCAAACTCCCAGCCCTAATTTTTTGAGGCAGGGTCACACTATGTGGCTCAGGTTGGCCTTGCGCTCACGTTGTAGCCCAAGGTGGCCTCGAACTGACAGCACTCCTCCTGCCTCAGCCTCCCGAGTGAGTGCTGGGATTAAAGGCATGCGCCACCACGCCCGGCTACAATCCTTTATTTCATTACCATGTTTTGAGAACAAACACTGCTTGAGGCGCAGGAGTGTAAAAAGTGAAGTAAGCCAAAATTTTTGCTCTGGTAGAGCTTACATTTTTAGGAGATAGACAGACAGTAGAAACTGTTAAGTGAAAAGAATGCTGAAGTTATATGGACCCAAATAATGACACAGTTGACTGTTTTAACGTGGTCACTGACACCAAGGTTAAATATAGGCTGGAGGAAGCTAAAAACTAGATGGCTATTGGCATTATCTTAGCAGGAAAAGACCTAAATCACACCAGGCTGACCACAATAAAGGTAGTTAGAAGTGGTCAAATTCTTGACATTATATGTGTGTGTAAATATGTATAAACTTATGTATAAACACATGTATACATGCATATCTATAATCACATAATACTATGCAACAGTATTTGTGCACATTTATACTTTTTTATTTAAAAAAGTAATTTTTGGCTCACAAAAAAGTGCAAAATAAAGCAGTTTTCCTAATGTAACAAATAAATATACTACAATTATCAAATCAGAACATCAGTGCTAATTCACAATGTGTATCCTTTTTCTGTCGCTGGGTAAACCATCCAGGTTCCCACTTTGCATTTAACTGTGTCTTCTCAGTATTGTCCCGTCAGTGCCCATTCCCTCCTCACTCAAGATCGTGCCATTTGTTCTGTTTAGTTTGGGTTTGTCTGTGGTATTCGCAAGATTTGACAGAGGTTATACATTTTTGGCAGAAGTTGAGCTACAGCCCACTTCAATACCCACTCCATCAGGAAGTACATGATGTCGATATATCTTCTCTCCAGTGCCACTAACTTTGATCATATGCTGAGATGACCCCTGCTCAGTTTCTTCACTATGAAGTTATTTTATCTTTGTTCTTGATACTTATCTTCTGGGAAGGTATGTGGAGTGTATGAATGTATTTTTCTCATGAGACTTTCATCCACTACCTTTATTATCTATCTATGGTTACTCACTTGCAACAATTATTATTGGGATGTTCAGCTAATAGTAATTTTTATTCCATCATTCCTTCTATATTTATGAATTGGGATACTATTATCCAAAGGAATATCATGGTTTTATTTTGATGCTTGTTTTAAATTTGTGAAACAGCTTGGAATAACAGAAAAAAGAGATAGAAAGTTTCACCACAAATATCCACCATATTCTAGACTGACTTTCTAAGCAGAATAAATCTAAATAAATATAAACATTAAATAATACATACAAATTTAATAAAAGTGAAATTCTATGAATTTACCTTAAAAAGTGTTAACATATGAACCATGATGCATTATTATTTTAGTTGCTTCTTACAGCTCCTTGTAGCATTCATTACTGTGCATTTAATGCTTTTATTGAGTAATATGATGCATTGATAATAATACTTTCTACTTATTTTAATTTTCTAATTAATCTAAACACCAAATTGTTCTGTTTTGTTTTTGCTAGTGAGTGCCGTGTTTTGACAGGCTGGAGCCTCCCACTTTCTACCTTGGACTCTGAGCCTCTGGTGAAGGCAACGGGCAGGATGACAGTGCACTCCGGGTACATGTGAGGCCCGCGATGTCTTCAGAGAGTTGCATGTAGCATCCATACAATTCTGGAGGGGAAGACCTTGAGAGGGGAATCTCCTTGGCAACCTTGAATGTCAGTGACTAGCATTCTCTTTACTGTCCCAGACACCATATATCCTGCACTGTGCACCATTTTTACTGGAAAGTAGAGTTAAGCAGTCATCCTAAACCCCTGCATGCTTCTGCCTCTCCTGGGTCAGCTACTTGGGTACACCGAAGTGGCACAGCTTCTGTCTTCTCATGCATTGACCTCAATGTAGCAGATGATGACAGTGTTTGTAGACTATACCAGGTGGCTCTGAACTTTGTTCCCTTTTTGAAACTCAGTGTAGTCCTGAAGACTTTTGGGGTGAAAAGATACGACCAATATCTGACCTGCTACTCTGAAATGGCTACTGTTACAGACTGAATGTTTGTATCCCATCCAAAATGCGTATGTTGGAGCTCAAATACCTAATGTGATAGTGTTTGAAAATGGGGCCTTTGGGAAGTGATGAAAGTTAAATTAAGTCACGAAGGTGGAGCCCTCATGATGAAATTCCTACCCTTCTAAAAGGAGATTCCAGAGAACATGTTTTCCATTGCTTTACTTTCTTGTCACTGGGGCACAATTCCTGACCTCCACAGTTTAAAGGAGGAAAGGTTTATTTTTGGTTCATAGCTTACAGAGGTTTTAGTTCATAGCTGGATGGCTCCAAGGCAATGTGGCACAACAGTGGAGAATGGCCGAGGGGAAACAGCTCATGGCATGGTTGCAGGAACCTGAGAGATCCACAGAAGAGAGGGAGGCCTCTCCTGGCAGGCCACACCCCCAGTGACTCACTTCCCCCAACCAGGCTTCACCTCCCACCATTTCATTTAGCGATAAACTCATCAGCAGATTAATCCACTGAGTATCATGGCCCCATGATCCAGTCGCCTCTCAGAAGCCCCAGCTATAAACTTGTGAGACCCGGAGACATTACACTCTGACCCTGGCCCTTGTAAGACTCATGTGCATCATTTTATGAACAATGTATTTAGTCCATCTCTACAGTTGCCCAAGTCCTTACAGTTTCGGTATTCCTGCAAAGTCCAAGTCCAAAGTCTCCTCTAAGTTTTAAGGCAAACTGTTAATTGTGAGTCCTTGTAAAAGTCAAAAGAAAGTTAAACAAGATACCCAGCCTAAAAGAGAAAGATAGGGGGATAGAAAGGAATGGGACAAAAAAAGATCAAAAACTATTAGGGAAAACATTAAATCCTGTAGTTCCTTGTTCAGCACCCAGGGTGATACACAGCGAGATACAATTTTTAGCTGACTTGGTCAGCTCCACCTCTGCAGGATTGATGATAGTAGTAACGCCCATGGTCTTTTTCTTAGGCCACCTTTGCTCACTGCTTATTGCTTTCCTCAGACATTCCATGTTCCTGGCTTCTCCAAACCTCTGGGTTCTCCACTGTACTTTCCTCTTCTCACTTGTAGCTTAACACACTGTCCTCTCAAAGGCAGACTGCCTGGCCTCCCAAGCCTCCTTCTGAAATCTGGGTGGAAGCCTCTCTGACCTCCATAACTCTTGTATTCTACATGCTCATGCTTATAAAACCAGCACCCCATGGATGACACCAAGGTCTACTACAATCTAAAGGAGTAGTGGAAACCTTTTTTCATCATTCTGGCAGTTGAAGAGACCTCTGAATGCCTGGATGGCTGAGCCCAGCCAACTGAATTCTGGAGCTCAAATCCCATTCCCTAGGCTGCCACCATTCTCAAGCATGGTGCCCAGGGCTCTCTTCTCAAAGTAAAGACTTTCATTTTTGCAATTTTGAGTCTGCAAAGGATGAGGCCTCCAAGTTTCCTCACATGCTTACAAACCATTTTCCCTAATCTTTTTAGCAGTGAAGCTCTCCTCTGCTTCATTTTCGCAGGCCCCAGCTTCACTGAGGCTTCCTCTCTGTTAAAACTCAAAACTTTTGAAATGATAGAGCTGTGTCTTTTGCTCTTGATTCTCAAGGTTAAGCTGGTTAAATGCCTTCAAAAATACCCATACCATTGCATGAATACTTAGCTGCTATGAAATTTCCTCAGCCAGGTTAATAAGTCCCCTTCTCTTAATCTCAGTCTCCTGCAAAGACTCTGGACATGAGCAAAATACAGACAGATTTTCTGCCAGAGCATAGCACAGATGGCCTTCCTAACTGAAACCTCTTGAATTTTGTCTTTACCGATTTCATTACTGTCAATATTCTGGTCTTCTGAGCTCTAATCAGGATCTCCCATCCAGCATAGTTTACATCATTCTATGACTGCTTCTCCAACCAGCATTTCAAACTTTTCCAAACCCCTCTTGCAAGCCAGTTCCAAAGGCTCCGGAACTACATGATCATATAATCACAGACATGACCCCACTTCTCTGGTACCAAAGTCTGTCTTAGTTACTTTCAACTGTGATGTTGCTGGGACCTGATATCTGTCATCCACAAGTTAAAGGGGGAAAGGTTTATTTTGACTCTCAGTTTGTAGAGGTTTCCTTGGCTAGTTCCAAGGAAGGGCAGCATGACAGAGAGGCATGGCAGAGGAGAAACAACTTGATAGTGGCGAGAAGCTGACAGAGATCAAGGGAGGAGAGAGAGAGATAGACTCTTCCAAACCATGTCCCTAGTGACCTACCTTCTCCAACTAGACTTCATGTGCTAAAGTCATATTTAGCTACAAATGCATCAGTAGACTAATCCACTAATGTGTATCATGCCCTCATGATCTAACTGCCTCCAAAAAGCCCCATCTATGAACACTTGAGTCACTTGGAGGACACGTAGATGTAAGCCATCTCAGTACATCCCTCCTCTCCTTTTCCCATGGACAGGAGATACCAAAAAGGTGGCCATCTGCAAGGTAGGAAGAGAACCCTTGTTCTTTACCACATTGGCAAACATCTTGAACTTTTACACTTGACTCCAGAACTGTGAGACATAAATTCTGTTGTTTGAACCACCCAGTCTCGGGTATTTGTTAGTTGTAACACAAATTTTAGTACTGAGAATTGAGATATCGCTGTTATAAATTCCAAAATGTGTAAAAGTGACTTTAAAACTGGGTAATAGTTTTGAGGTGTGTACATATTAAAACTATATTGAGGAAAATCCTGGTGAGATCTCAGATAAGGAACATGTTACTGGATACTAGAATAGAGACAATACTTGTTGCAAAGTGGCAAAGAAATTGGATAAACTGTATTCTAGTGTCTTACAGAAATCAGAACTTACCAATGATGTGACTGGATATTAAGCTGAAGAGTTTTATAAGCAAAGCATTGAAGGAGCAGTATGGTTCCTCCTGACAGCTTATAGTAAAAATGCAAAAGGAGAGAAATGAAGAAGCAGTTGTTAAGCTAAAAAGAGCAGGAACCTATAGATTTAGAAAATTCTTAGCCTATCCAAATTATAAAAAATACTGAAACATGTTCTGAAGAGAACACCAAAAGTGTGGCAGGACTGCCATGTAATAAAAACTTGCAGTACAAGAAGAAACAGTGCAGTTTAAAGAAGATGGAGAGAGGATGAAAAGATAGAAGGTCGTCAGACGTCCTGGATTTGGTAATATGAGATGATAGAGCTAGTTGGCTGAAAATATACACTGTTCTTCATGAACATAGAAAAATACCCTTAAAAGTGATTCAGTGAACATTAGGAACACTGCCTCAGTTTAAACAGTCAAAAGACTTATATCTAAAATTGCAGGGGTGGGAACCCCACCTATAGCCATGGGGCTCACTATGCCATCCTAATGGGTCCAGAGGAAAGTACACTGTCACCATTTGTGTCTAGATGTTCCCTCAAAGCCTCGTGCAGTCATAGGTGGGTCAGAGGTGGCTGGATCTAGAGTGTGTGATGCTAAGATCAAGAGTGTTTGATTACTAAATTAGTCCACTGATTGGCTTGGCACAGTTCGGGGTGTGGGTAATGGAAAGGCCACCTTGGGTGTGAGCGCCACTGCCTTAGTGTCTTAGCCCCAGTGTAATGGTATTTGAAGGAGGATCTTTAGGGAATAATTAGGATTAAGTGAGGACAGCAGAGTGTGGCTCTCATTCTGGGATTAGTGATCTTATAAAAAGAGGAAGAGAAACCAGTTCATTTTCTCTTTTCTCCATGTGAGGACATAAGGAAAAGGCAGCTGGTCTGCAAGTTAGCAAAACACCGCTTGCCAGGAATCAAGTAGGCTAGCAATTTGATCTTGGACTCGTCTTCCTCTAAAACTCAGGAATAGGTTTTGTTTTTTAAACAAATATTTTCTTATGATCGCCTGAGCTGAGACAATGGTCCTCAAAACTTTTTTTTAATTATTATTATTATTTTTAAAAATATTTTATTAATAATAAAAGACAAGGCAGAAGAGAATCCCCCATACTTGCTACATTGCCTGCTGTAAAGAGATGCTTGGGTTGCTGACCAGAGGCCTGGCCAAATCTACAAAACAAAAGTTGGTTGATGTTCCTTGGTTGCTATCAATCCAGCCAGACCTCGGAAACAGCAGGTTGCCTACGGGGGTGGGGGTGGGGGTGGGGGAGTAGTGAGGGGGGTAGTGTTTGTCCCTGATTCCAAGCCCGCGTGCCGCCAGGGGCCCTTCTCGTTCTCCTCCAAGGTCCTGGGGTCAGGACCCCAGAAGGCAGTCCATATTGAGTCCTGATTGGTGCCTGCGCCGCTCGGGCTGGGCAACTTTTTTTTTTTAAACAGGATTTCACTATGCAGTTCAGGCGGGCCTTGAACTCACTTTGTAGCCCAGGTTGGCCTTGAACTCATGGTGATCTTTTTGCCTCTGCCCCTAAGTGCTGAAATTACAGATGTGTGCCACCATGCCCATACCTAAGACTTTTTGCTGGAGGAGTGGTTTAACTTTCTGTGGTGATGAGTTGGATGGCTGCTATGGTTTGAAACTGCTTTGTACCCTTCAAAACTCTTGTTGGATTCTAGACCACTGTGAGGGTTTTTGTTTGTTTGTTTGTTTGTTTTGCGGCACCAGGGATTGAACTCACAACCTCGCAACTGCCTGACAGGCACGTAAGCCACTGAGCCAAACTCCTGGCCCTGGTTTTTTTGAGGCAGGGTCGCACTGTGTAGCTCAGGCCGGCCTTGTGCTTGCGTTGTAGCCCAAGCTGGCCTCGAACTCACAACGCTCCTCCTACCTCAGCCTCCCGAGTGCTGGGATTCAAGGCGTGTGCCACCACGCCCGGCCCATTGTGAGATACTAAGAGGGTGGACACTTAATCTTTCTATGGTGTTCAGAGGTGAGGCTTTTGGGTTGTAAGATTAGATCATCAGTGTGCAGCAGCCATGTTTCAATCCTGGTGTCTCAATAAAAAGAGAAACCAGAGAGTGGACATTCACACACACACCAGACACTCACACCAATATGTCCTTTAACAGTCTCAGTTTTCAACACTGTTCTGAAACCTTGGCCACTGCAATCAGACCAGAAAAAGAAATAAAATGAACTAAAATTGGAAAGATATAAAACTCATTATTTGAAGCTGATTGTTGATAACAAAAAATATATTGCCTATAAATAAATCATTAATATTTACAAGGTTGTCAGAAATCCTTATTTACAAAGTCAATTGCATTTCTATCCACCAACAACACATGTACAAGTTTTTATTAAAGAGAAAAAAATATGATCACAAACTTCAGAGAAAGATCCACACATTTATGGATATTTAACCAGTAACAAAGATAACACTGGAGATAAATGGAGAAAGGAAGAACTTTCCCATAAATAGATATGGGAAAATTGTGAATAAGGAAAAACATAAAAGAAAGAAAACATGACATTGAAATGCTATCTGAAATCATACAAAAATAATAAAGTATCCAGATGGATTAACGATCCCA
The DNA here is from genome assembly GCA_004363535.1 of Dasyprocta punctata. Lineage (NCBI taxonomy): Eukaryota > Metazoa > Chordata > Mammalia > Rodentia > Dasyproctidae > Dasyprocta > Dasyprocta punctata. Next base: position 28,911 of record RJWM01020660.1, on the reverse strand, counting down.
ATATAAAAGACAAAGTTACAAGCATTGTAAAAACAATAAAGGAAGTAACAGGACAGGATTACAAACATTGTAAAGACAATAAAGGAAATAACAGTATACTTATATCACACAGGAAAGGATTTGCTTGAAGACCCAAAATATACTGACCATAAAAGGGAAAGATAGCTAGTTTGATTGCATCAGAATTAAGAATTGTTTATCAAAACACACCATCTATGAATCTAGAATATCTCATAATAAAATGTTTATAATTTGGTTATATAAAAACATCTTCAAATGACTAAAGGTAAGCAAAAATTTGGTTTATACCAAACTGACACGAAATTAAAATGTAGAATATATATGATATCCCTACAAATTAATTAGAAAAATCCAGAAAATTATGCATAGAAAAATAATCAAAAGATATAAGTAAATTTTTAATTGCTTCAATCTAGAAAATTCTCAAATATTGACAGAATTGGAGTAGATAAATAAACTATAGCATATTAGGATATTGCAGAGAAATTTTTAAAACAACTAACAGCCTTGGAAATAACAAGTAAAGTGGTACTAAATGGTACTAACTGAAATGATGCAGAAGAACATACAAAGGGCTTACTTATTTAACATTAGCCCCAAAGTACAAGAGTAGTGATGATAACTGACAATTTCTATATGCCAAAGAGAAGCTAGAAAGTGCTTCCAACCATGAGCATCTTCATGGCTTGATGATCTTCCTTTTGACACTGTCAGAAGGTAATCATGGACAGACCACTACACAGAAAATGAAAGGGGCAGCCTACACTTTCTCCCTGGCCCTGGGCTCCTGGCTCCTGCTGTGAGAAAGGCAGATGGAATTTACAGAGACACAGTGAAAGCAGTGAGTCCAGAGGCCTCCAGAGAGACATGAAGCAGTGAAATGGAGCCGTGGATACTGCGTGCTGCAAAACATGGTGACATAGTTGCTGTGGTCAATTGATCTTCCTTGTACACCACTACCTAGATTGTCTGGAGGACTTAAGCAACACTATGGCCCAGAACCTAAAAACTGGGTGGTATGCCAAAAAGGTTGCAAGCTTTCATTCCTAATAAACAGGAGATGCAGGATCTTGGGACAGATTCAAAGGCCAAAAGCCAGCTACACTTAGAAGGCATTTCTGAGAAGTAGTCATTTCCTATAGAGGTCGCAATCCTAGTAATTAAGATACCTACCATAAACAGTTTATAAACCTCAATGCAGAAAACAAATAAGCAAGACAGACAGACAGAGAGAGACAGAGACAGAGACAGAGACAGAGAGAGAGAGAGAATGAAAAAACATAGAAGCCAGATGAAACCATAGATCCCCAACTCACCTAAGGCAAAGCCATGAGACACTGATGTAGAAGAAATCAAAAGCCACTCAACTGAACTTTCTGAAGGAGTCACAACAGAAGTAACAAAGCAGATGAATAAGTCTCTAGACAAAAACAAAATGGAAATAATTACACAGATAGTTAAAGAGATGATGATCATACTGAAGGAAATGACTAGGGAATTTTTTTTTTTCCAGTACTGGGGATCAAACTCACAACCTCATGCCTGCCAGACAGGCCCTTAAGCCACTGAGCCAAACTCCCAGCCCCTTGACTAGGGAATCTAGAGGAGATACAGATAAAAAAGATAGAGGAGCTTAGGAAAGGATAAAAATCATGAATGCCCAACAAAGGAAAGAAGTGGATACCATAAAACAGATTAAACAGATATCCAGAGATTAAAAATTCTACTGAAAGTATACACAACAGAATCAATAAATGGAAAATAGAATATCAGATCTAGAAGATAGGGTTACAGTTGGCAATTTTCAAATTATAGACTTCTTAAAAATAGCAAAGGACCATGAAAAATCAATCCAACAGTTGTTGGATGATGCAAAGAAGCATAACATAAGATTAATTAATTAATGAAAAAGCAAAAGTTAGCACAGAGATCTTTAAAAACCTGTTTACAAATATAATAGCAGAAAACTTTCCAAGCATGGAAAAAGATTTGTCATACCAATAAGTGAGGTCTGTAGAACTCCAAATTGCCATGGATAGAAAAAACTGCAGCAAGACATATATAATACTGAAGATTCCAGAATTTGAACACAAGAGCAGACTACTAAAATCTGTTAGGAAGCTGAGTGTGGTGGCATACATCTATAATCCCAGCACTTGGAAGGTTGAGGCAGGAGAATCATTGCAAGTTTGTGACCAGCTTGGGCTACAAAGTGAGCTCAAGGCCAGCCTGAAATGCATAGGGAAACCCTGTCTCAAAAAGACAAAAATGAATGAATGAATGAATAAGTAAATAAATAAAAGCTGTTAGAGAAAACTAACAAATCACCCAGTGTTATGGTTTGTGTTCAGTTGCCCCCCACCCACAAACCTCATGCAGTCATGGGGGCAGGCTTTTCCAAGGTGGCTGAATCTAGAGTTTGTGACTGATTCATGATCCAGTGCTGAAAGTAAATATGTGAGTGCTATACCTGCTCTAGGGTGGGCAGCCTGCGTACAACAGAAGGGACAAAAAGAAGCTTGCACCCCCCTCCTCTCTTGTTGCTTTTGCTGTTTTCTGCACCCATAAGCAGTTGCCTCTCTGCCATGTGTCACCTTGCCTTGCAGCCAGCCAGTTATGGAATGAAACCTCCACAAACTGAGAATTAAATAAACCATTCCCCTTTTAACTTGGTGTTGGGTATTTTGTCTCAGCAACAAGAGAAAAGTAACCAAAACACCTATAAAGTAACCAAGACATCAGAATCTCAGACTTCTCAACACAAACACTTAAGTCAAGAAGAGGTTAGAGTGAAGAATTTCAAGCCTTCCCCCACCAAAAAAAACCAACCTCCAACCTAGATTGATGAGCCCTGCAAAACTATCTTTCAAAATTGATGGAGACATAAGATAATTCTATGCTAAAGAACACCAGAAGAAATTCATGATCACCAAACTAGCACTCCAAAAAGTTCTGAAAGTTATCCTAGAAAAAGACAAGACAAAATCTCTAAGAATTCCAACAGAATGAATGCATCAGGCAAGGCAAGCAATTAAATAGAAGGAAAAGAAAGGGAATCAACAACAGGAGAATAATATGATGACAAGGACAAGTCAATAAGTTATAATCATCAAAGTGAGTGGTCTCAATTCACCAATCAAAAAAAGCAGATTGAAAGAATGGATCAAGAAACAAGATTCAACAATATGCTACATATAAGAAACACATTTAATTTTTTTTTTTTTTTGTAGTACCAGGGATCAAACTCACAACAACCTAACACAGGCACTTAAGCCACTGAGCCAAACTCCCAGCCCTAGTTTTTTGAGACAGGGTGGTACTATGTAGTTCAGGCCGGCCTTGCACTCATGTTGTAGCCCAAGCCGGCCTCAAACTCACAGCACTCCTCCTACCTCAGCCTCCGGAGTGCTGGGATTAAAGGGGTGTGCCACCACGCCAAGCAAGAAAACACATTTAATTTAAAAAGATATTCATAGAGTGAAAGTCAAAGGATGGAAAACTGTACCACATGCAACAGGAACCTGGAAAAAAGCAGGGTAGCTATTCTATTTGCAGACAAAGTGGATTTCAAGCAAAGAGTGATTAAGAGAGACAAGTTTACTACATATATGTTAATGGAACAATTCAAGAGGAAGAGATAACAATCATAAATATACATACACAAAACATTGGTGCACCCAGCTATATGAAACTAACACTACTGGGCATGAAAAAAATCAGAAAAGCACTAATACAATTATAACTGGGGAACTCAGTACTCCAATGTCACAAATGTAGCAACTAAACAAAAAATCAATAAAGAAATATCAGAGCTAATATAAACTTTTATTCAAAAGGATTTAGTAGAAATCTATAGAGTGTTCCACTTCATGACATCAAAATATACATTCTTCTCATTAGCACACAGAACTTTCTAGATCACATACTAATTCATAGAATATAGTTAAGTAAATGCAAAGGGATTGAAATTATCCCATGCATATTATCAGATCATAGTGAAATGAAATTGGAAATAAATAGCAAAAGAACCCACAAAACAAAAACTACCTAAACACATGGAAATTAAATAATACTTCCTGAACAGCCATCTGGGTCACAGATGAAATTAAAAGAGGAATTAAGGCTGAGGAAGGAGGATCACCATGAGTTTGAGGCCATCTTGAGCTATATAGTTAGTTCCAGGACAGTCTAAACTATATAGCAAGACCCTGTTTCAAATAACAAAAAGCAAGCAAACTAACAAACAAAAACAAGAAGAAATTAGTTTCTACAGTTGAACTAATTGCCAATATAATATACCAGAACTTATGGAACACAATGAAAGCAGTCTTATGGGGGAAAATTATAGCAGTGAATTCCTACATCAGAAAAACAGACCAAGCTCAAATAAATACCTAATTTTGCACCTCAAACTTCTAAAAAAAGGAAAGCGAGTTAAATCCAAAGCTCATATGAGACAGGGAATAATAAAGATCAGAGCAGAAATTAATGCAATTGAATTAAAGAAAACAGTACAAAGAATTGATGAATTGAAGAGTTGCTTCTTTGAAAGAGTAAATAAAATAGAGAAACCTTTAGCTGACTTTCTCAAAAGAAGGAAAGAAAAGACCCAAGTCCTTGCAAATAGGAATGAAAAAGGTGAAATCACAATAGATCCTGCACAAATCCAGAGGATAATTAATACCTACTTGAGGATTTACACTCTAACAAGAGAGAAAATGCAGAAGAAATGGACAGATTCCTGAATACATATGAATTATGAAAGCTGAATCAAGAAGATATAAAAATTTAAAATCATCCAATATCAGACAAAGAAATTGAAGAAATAATTAAAAACCTATTAGCAAAGAAAACCCCAGGTCCTGACAGGTTCACTGCTTAATTCTACAAGATATTTACAGATGATCCAACCCCACTACTCCTAAAACTTTAATAAAATCAAAAAGGAAGCAATACCGAAAGTCATTCCTGGAAGGAAGCATTACCCTGATAACAAAATCAGAGAAAAATTCAACTAAAAAAGGGAATTATAGATCACTCTCTTTCATGAATATAGATACAAAAATCCTCAGTAAGCTAGTGGGAAACAGAATGCAGCAAATCATCAAAAAGATTGTGCACCACAACCAAATAGGATTAATCTCAGGAATGCAGCAATGGTTAACATATACAAATCAATAGCTGTAATTCACCACATTAACAGAACTAACAACAAAAAATATATGATGGTTTCAATAGATGCAGAGAAAAACATTCAACAATGTCCAACTCACATTCATGATAAAAACCCTACAGAAAATTAGAATAGAAGGTCTTTATCTCAATCTGATGAAAGTCACGTACAACAAGCTAACAGCCAATATCATACAAAACTGGAGACTTTCTCTCTAAAATCAAGAAAAAGGAAAGGATGCCCACTATCACCATACCTGTTCAACACAGTTCTGGAAACATTAGCCAGAGCAATTAGACAAGAGAAAGAAATAAAAGAACTCAGAATAGGAAAGGAGGAAGTTAAATTATCATTATCATTATTTGCTGATGACATGATCTTCTACATAGAAGAGCCCAAAACTCCACCAAAAGACTCCTAGAATTAATCATCAAATTTGGTAGCATAGCAGGATACAAAGCCAACACTCAAAAATCCATAGCATACCTGTACACAAATAACAAACTCATTGAGAGAGAAATTAAGGAAACCACACGTTTCACAACAGCATCAAGGAAAATGAAATACTTAGGAATCAATCTAACAAAGGAAGTAAAATATCTTTATGTTAAAAACTATAGTACCCTGAAAAAGTATATTGAAGCAGACATCAGAAAATGGAAAGATATCTCGTCCTTGGATAGGCAGAACCGATACTGTGAAAATGGCTATACTTCCAAAACTGTTATACAGATGCAATGCAATGGCAATCAAAATATTGATACCATACCTCACAGAACTGGAGAAAACAGTCATAAGATTCATGTGGAACCAGAAGAGACCCAGAATAGCAAGAGCAATTCTGGGAAAGAGGGGGCAAGGAAGGGGGTATCACAAGCCCCAGTTTGAAGTTATACTACAAAGCCACAGTGATAAAAACACTATGGCACTGGCAAAAACAAAACAAAACAAAAAACAGATTCAACAATCAATGAAATAGAATAGAAACTCCAGAAAAAACTGCAAGCATGCTCTGCTACTTATGTTTGACAAGGGGACCAAACACCTTCAATGAAAGAAAGGTGAGGTCTTTTATAAATGATGCTGGAAAAATTGAATTTCCACATGCTGAAGGTTGAATGTTAGCGTATCTCTCACCACACACTAAACTAAAATTAAAGTGGATTGAAAGTCTAAATATAAAAGCAGAAACACTTAATCTGATGGAAGATAGAAGTAAAACTTCTGAAGACGTAGTTGTAGGCAAAGACCTTATGAATAAAACACTGATTGTACAGGAAATGTTACAAAGAATCAACAACTGGGATCACATCAAATTAAAAACCGTTTGCACAGCAAAAGAAACCACCAGCAGAGTAAAGAGACAGCCCACAATGTAGAAAAAATTTTTGTAGACTCTTTTTCAAAGAACTAATATCTAGAATATATAAAGAACTCAAAAAATCAGACCCCCCCCAAATTATAAAACTCATTCCAAAATGGGCATCTGAAAAGAATACATACTTCTCAGATGAAGAAATACAAACAGCAAATAAATATATGAAAAAACGCTGAGCATCACTGGTCATTCAAGAAATGAAAATTAAAACTACACTGTGATTCCACCTCACCTCAGAAAGAATGGCTATTATCAAGAAATCAACCAATAACAAATGCTGGAGAGGTTGTGGGAGAAAAGGAACCCTTCTCCACTGTGGGTGGGAGTGTAAATTGGTACAAGCACTGTAGAAACAAGTATGGAGATTCCTCAAAAAACTAAAACTAAATGTTCCACTTGACCCAGCCATTCCCCTTCTAGGCATTCCTAAAAGAGTTAAATGCATCACACTATAGTGATACACGCATACCCTTATTTATAGCAGCACAATTGATCATAGCTAAATCTTTGAAACAACCCAAATGCCATCAACATATGAATGGATAAATGTGATAAATACATACATACGTGTATATATACCATAAAGAAGGATAAATTGGAGCCATTTGTAGGTAAATGAATGCACCTTGAGAACATATTTTCAAGTGCAATAAATCTCACACACAAGAATATTAAATATTGCATTGTTTCTCTTGTGTGAGAAATTCTAAGGGTAAATGAAGACCAACATGGGTGATAGATATTACAAAGTAGGAAGAACATGTTCAAATGGAAAGGGGAACAAAGGAGAGGAGAGGGTAAGCAAAGGGATAGAAAAGGAGTTTAAGAAAACAAACAATGGAGGAAAAAATTGAAAACAAAGCTTCTGTAAGTGGGTAAGGGACGGAGGGTTGAAGGGAGAGTAGGGAAATGGGAAAAAGATGAATTAAGATATATTATGTGCAAATATAAATTCATGAATGTGATCATTATGTGTGGCAAATATGTACTGATAAGAAGGTATTCATAAGCCGGGCGTGGTGGCGCACGCCTTTAATCCCAGCACTCCGGAGGCTGAGGTAGGCGGAGCGTTGTGAGTTTGAGGCTGGCTTGGGCTACAACGTGAGTGCAAGGCCGGCCTGAGCTACATAGTGCGACCCTGCCTCAAAAAACTAGGGGTGGGAGTTTGGTTCAGTGGCTTAAGCGCCTGTCCCGCGGGCGTGAGGCTGTGAGTTCGAACCCCAGTGCAGCAAAAAAAAAAGGTATTCATAGCCTAACACCACATCACAATGCTTGCAATGCTCACCTCACTTCCTGTCATCACATAGGCCTCGTACTGTCTCTCATCCTCACGAAAGCAAGTACAGTACAATAAAATATTTGGAGATCTTTAGACAGAGCACATTCACATAAATCTTACTACAATATATTATACTTGTTCCATTCTATTATTATTTTTGTTAGTGTCTAACTAACGAACTGTGTCTAATTTATAAATTACATACACATCATAGGTATGTATGTAGGTCTGTATGGGAAAAACAAAGCGAATATGGGAATCAGGGATGTCTGTCTCTTCAGAGGTTCACTGTGGATCTTGGAACATACCTCTCATGGATAAGCGGGACACCCGTGCCACATTTTATCAGTTCAGCAGTTGATGGACATTCCATTCTTTTTTCACTTTTTTTAAGCTCTTTTAAAAAGTATTGCTGCAATTCACGAACATACTTTTGTGTGGACATCTGTTTTGAATTCTCTTGAGTGTACAGAATACACCCTTGAAGTTGTGGTACAGTTTGCAACCTCCGTCATTCGCGAAGTTTTCCTGCAGCTTCGCTGAAACCGCAAATACTGTATCCTCCACAATTGTTTTTTGCTGGGAGGTTTGCAAGTAGCCTATCCAAGAGCATGATTCAGTTCTCCTTGCTACTGATTGGCTGCATATACAACCGCATTCCCGCAACGTAACAGGTTGCTGTATTGCCTGTAGCCGTAACCGGTACTCTCGGTTTTGCTCTTCTAAGTCTTAAGAGTCCTAAAATGCCACCAACACGCCCTGCACCTTCTAAGACTTCTGACAATGAACCTAAGTGCCAGAAGCAGTTTAAGCCATTCCAGGATAAGGTTGACCTACTGTGCAGTATTTTTATTAAATTAAATTATTACAGAACTGTATACAGTATTTTATTAAATCACATAACTGTGAGAGACATAGCATACCTAGGGTTTAAACCATAAAAATAGGCATTTTTCTGATCATATTTGAAGTTCGTGGTTTTCACAATTCACAGGTGCCCTAGGAACATAACCACAGTGAATTTCAGGGGTCCACTGTATATCAAAGGGTGGAATTGCTGGGTCATATGGTAAGCTCATTATTTCACAATTTGAGGAACTGCTGAAATACTTTCCAACATGAATGATTTTACTGTCAACAGCTCCAGCTTTCCACATCTTCTCTAAACACTTATTATTGACTTGTTATTTTCTTTTATTTTAGCCATCTTAATGGTCATAAGGTGTGTCATTGTGGTTTTGATATTGAACATCTTTTTATGTGCTTATTAATCATTTATGTATCTTCTTTGGAAAAATTTTTATTCAGATTCTTTGCTTTCTATTTTTTTTCCTTTTGCAGTATTGAGGATTCAAACCAAAGCCTTCACATTGAGCTATAGCAACAGCCCATTATATCTATCTATCTATCTATCTATCTATCTATCTATATCTTACTGTCTATATATTTACACATATATGCTTATATCACATATATGTTTATATTTTTTCATAGATATGGTCACAATAAGTTGCCCAGTTAGAGCTTAAACATGGAATCCTCCTGCCTCAGCCTCCCAGAGTCTTGGGATTACAGGTGTGGGATTCCAATATCCAGTCCTTTGTCTATTTTTAATTGAACTGTTTTTTTAATGTTGAGTTGTAAAAGTTTTTATTATGGATTTGAATTCTTTTATATATATATAATTTGCACACATTTTCTCCTTTAATTGGACTGTCATTTTATTGTTGACTTGGAAGAGTTCTTTATTCTAGATATGAGTGTTTATTATATATATAGTTTTCACATATTTTATCCTATTCTGTGGATTATCTTTTCACTTTCTTCATGATGTTTTTTGAAAAAAAAAAATGTTCTCCAAGGCCTCACCAAGAAGTAAGCCCCTCCTGCAAACCAGCACCATGCGCAGGTCACTGCCAGAGTGGGGACAGCCAGACCCAAGCCTGTCACTGTGAGTCAGCACCATTCACAGACTGCAGGGGGAGAGAACAAGGCCTCACCAAGAAGCAAGCCCCTCTGCGAACCAGCGCTATGTGCAGGTTGTCACTGACAGGGTGCAGCCAAACCCCAGTCCCTTCTGGTGTGCAGGCTGATAAACAAGAAGAATCAATCCCCACCCTCACACCCCCATACCCGAGTAAGTGACTGGCAGATCTGGAGAAACACAGGCTGTGATGATAGCTATTGAGGTGAAATGCAAATTGATGCTTGTGATGTTTTGGTGTTTCACCGACTTTGCAGGTCTGGGGTCAGCGGTCTGATCATAGGTTCAGAGGATAGAGGTATACAGTGTGGCATCTGGGGGGGATCTCCTTCTGAGTGAGGGTGGTGGCTGTTGTTGATTCTCTGTTGTCTTGTTATAAAGTCCTGTATCATTTTCATTGTTTTGCTGAGTTGGGTTTTATTTTCTTTTGTTTTGTTTGATTTTAATATGCCTGATGGCATGAGCAGCTATTACAAAGTTAGCAAGATATATTATAGTAGCCATTTTGGATTTACTGTTGGGTTGTTTTGAAGTCTTTCATTGCATTCATTGTTTTGTTTTTATTGTTTCTATTCTATTCTGTTCTATTTGATTTTTAGTATATCTGAAGTTATCTGCAGCTATTCTGAAAACAACAAGAAGCATTATGGTAACTATTGTTTATTTTGTAATGTTTTGAAGTCCTGTATCACTTACACTGTTTTGTTTTGATTTGCTTTATTTTGTTTTATTTTCCTTGCTTTTATCCTCTTCAAAATAAAAGAAAGTTCTCAATTTTGATGAAATTTTATGTCTATATTATTTTGTCTTACAGTTTGTGCTTTTACCTCCACTTTTAAAAAAAAAACAAAATGGATTCATACTATATACACAATTATTCAATGTGAGCATTTTGCCATGTTTATATCTTTATTTATACAGCACATTCCTTTAAGCCTGTGAGGGATTATATTGTTGAGAAATAAAAAACAATTTTTCTGCTGAGAGTCATTTAACTTTGTATGTCTTACTGCTTATACAATGCCACAGTAGGTATTCCTCAGACACTCTACACATTGTGAATTGTGCCAGTACTGAGTTAAAGTGTACTTACTTTATTTTTTATTATTTATTTATTTATTTTGGTACCAGGGATCAAGCTCACAACCTCACCACACCTGCCAGGCAGGCACTTACACCACTGAGCTAAATTGCCAGCCCTATTTTTTTGAGACAGTGTCTCACTATGCAGTTTAGGCTGGCCTTGAACTCACTTTGTAGCCCAGGCTGGTTCTGAACTTACTACGCTCCTCTTACCTCAGCTTCCTGAGTGCTGGGATTAAAGGTGTGCACCACCACACCTGGCTAAAGTGTACTTACTTTAAAATACTGAGAGTTAATGCCAAATCATCTCCAGTGATGTTATATGTATGTATATATATAACAGATTATGTATGTATGTATTATTTATATATGGCTATATGCTGTTCTTTAATAGTGTTTGAGAATCTCTTCCCACACATGATATAGCCAAATTTTTATCCTTACCAATCTGATAAATTTAAAAAAATAGTTTTTAACTTTAGTTTTGCCTTCTTTAATGTGTTTAAGAATGAATGTTTTTATAGAACTATTGGGCATTTGTATCTTCTATAAAGTGCTTCTTTAAACCTTTGTCCATTTTTCTAGTGGATCATTTGTCTTTTCATTGAATTTTAAGAGCTTTCTGTATGCTAAATTTTTATTTTACTCAGTTATGTATTCTGCAAATCTTTATTTTGTCACTTCATTTGAATTCTATGAACTGTACAGAAGTTAAAATGTTTATGTAGTTAAATTTATCACTTTTTTCTTACAAATTCTGGCAAAATCTTTTTTCCCCTTAATTTTTTCTAAATATTTTTCCTATACTTCAAATAATAATCTGGCATTATTGATTGCTTTTTTTCTTTGTTTGTTTGTTTGTTTCGGGTGTTTGTTTGTTTGTTTGTTTGTTGGCACCAGGGATCAAACTCACAACCTTGCACCTACCAGGCAGGTGCTTAAGCCACTGAGCCAAACTCCCAGCCCTAGTTTTTTGAGGCAGGGTCGCACTGTGTAGCTCAGGCTGGCCTTGCACTCGTGTTGTAGCCCAAAGTGGCCTCGAACTCACAGCTCTCCTCCTACCTCAGCCTCCTGAGTGCTGGGATTAAAGACATGAGCCACCACACCTGGCTTGCTTTTTTTCTTTGATTTAACTGCAAAAATACTGCACATTGTCTTTGGAAAAATTTATATGTTACATAGCACAGCATAGTGCCATGTACATAAGAGCACTAAATAAATGTCATTAACACTTTCAAATTTATACCCTAATTGTACTTTTCCACCTGACATTGCCTAAGTATGTTTTAAACTCAAAATGACATTGAAACTGCTTTCACACATCCCACCAGTGAACATAGCTAATGAAAAAATGGAACTTTAAGCATAACAAATTCTATAGGCTTTTTTGCCCTCTCACTAATAACTTTTCAGGATTTTTTGTTTAAAACATCATTTGAACAGTGGTTGCTACCCCAGGGGTTGAGGGATGACAGCAGACATTTGAGACTTTGCACATGGAGATGACTCTTTTGTTCAGTCCACAAGCTTTGAGAGTTCCCAGGCACTGGTCAAAGAGGTGTTTCCCAACCCCGAGTGACACCTGAATACATGTCACTCTCTACAAAGGGAGAGTTCCAGATAAACAGACAGCCTTTTCAGAAATGAACAGAAGTATCCACAATTTGGAGTTCAATTAACTTAACCTGTTACCCAAACCATACTCTTTTTTTTTTTTTCTGTCCCAAGCTATATTCTGTTTTTAATATACAATTTTTACTAGTTCATGTTCACAGTACATAACAATTACATTTATCATGGTGAGTTTGCACATGAACGTATCTCAATTCTTTTCGTCGCTTACCCCTCCCATCTCTCCTGGCTCCCTCCAACTCTTGCTCCCCTTCCCATTTTAAAAAGCTCTACTTCCAGTTTTTTCTTTGATTCTTTCTTTGAAAAAACTCCTTTTCCCTTCCTGCTTGCATTCTGCAACAATCGTGACAAGAATAAATTCAGTCACTACTTCCACACCCTTGACCATCTATCCAAACTCCTATAACTACTCTTGTAAGTGATGCTCTACAATATTTTGTTTTAAACTCAAGGGGACTTTATAGGAAGAATAGGACTTTGGCTAGATAAAGGGATAGTTGAGATTTGCAAGCATAGATATGGGAGAAAACTTAAACTGGGAATATACCCAAAAAGTACACAGTGTGCTTCTTTGGATGTGTTGGAAGGAGGGGGAGGGTGTTGGCTGAGGATTATACAGAGATGTTAACACGGGGCTATGGGTACTTGTTGGACAGAACCAGAGAAGCTGGCAGGAGACAGAGGTTTCTCAAAGCCTTGAGGTAGAAACCAAGATCAGAATCTGAGTCGTCTGACCCATTCTGAAAGCTAGCTAGGAAGACAAATCTGCTTGTGTCACAGCCAAACCTAACTTCTTTTATAATTCCTATGAGTCCCTCCGTATTTTGAAAACCCTGAGACTTTACCACATTAATCTTCCACCCCTTAGAAAGCCTGCATTCCAGCCATGCAAACTCGCCTCACGCCTTATCCATGCTATGCTCCTTTATTCCCCTACATCTTTCCTGTATGGTTTATGCTGCCTGTTTCACCGGCTCCTCTAATCATCTTGCAAGCTTCAGTTCCTCTATTCCAACCTCAGTGGCTCCCCTTAGAGGTTTATCATTATTCTCTTAAAAATATTCACTCCTTCATGACTTTATGACATTGTTCATCGTAATAGCAATTATTTAATTATGGATATTCTTCCTTTTCTACTAAGAGTTACTCAAACTCAGAAATCACATAAGAGTCATGTTTGTGTTTGGTTTTCAATCCAAGTCATGATAGGCAAAATTCTGTAATAAGTTGTAATGATGACTGATTCTCAAGGTTTTCTGTTGACCTCTAGGCTTATAAATGTTGTGTTATTGCTAATACTGTGATGTATTAATTATTTGAAAAATTCCATTATGCAATAAAAGACAAGAAAAAAATGGTATGGTAGAAACTCTAATGTAAACTGTACACAGAAAGTCAATTGTTAGTTTATGAACTGCAGTTAAATTTCAGAGCATGAGTTAAGTGCAAAGAACGAGTAAGCAAGTAGCACGTAAGACCAGCAAAGCCATAACATATGCAAAAATATGAAGTAAAGTAATATCCAAGGCATCCCAAAGACTGAATGAATAGAAAATACGTGAAAGAGATGTTACTCAAAAACAAAATGACACAGAAAGATCTGTTCATGACTGTGACACACCTGGGCCATGAAAACTCACATTATGATGCCATTCTGGGGCTACATGTTCTCTCCCCAAGAAATACAAGTGAAGACCATAGTGGCTCGACATGCTAACTGGTCTGCTGAGCTGTGTCCAAGTGTAGCTGTCCCTGCATACTCTGATACATCAAGTGTGTCTTCTGATGCATCCCATTTGTGGACCCCTTGTTCAAATATGAATTATGATTGTCAAAATCACATCAAAAGTTGGGAAATCCAATGTAGCGAAGATAGAGGCAGGACATGTGAACTGTGTCTAAGGGATTCGGGTGGTGTTTGTTACTCAGTCTAAGAATGGTACCTCACTCCATCCTTTTTTCCCTGACTTCATCTTGTATGATTTCATAAACTGTAAATGGAGCGTCTTAACTTCATCTGTGAACCATTCTGCTCCATGTCCCGTGGCTTGTCTGTTACAACATTCCTGGAGGCTAGCATTATGTTAGAGTAACTCTTCACATGGCAGAACTATAGGATCCATTGGATTCTTTGAAATCATATATGTTAGGTGAAGTGAATAAATAAAAACAAATCATGGGAAACCAAGAAAATTGTCTTTTATTTTTATTTATTTATTTATTTTTAATATAGTAACAGCTTTTATTGCTAAGTAGCATTTGATTATGTGGATAGATCACAGTTTACCCGTTTGTCAGTTGATTGAAATTTGGACAGTTTCTTTTTTTTTTTTAATATTTTATTAATAATAAAAGACAAGGCAGAAAGAGAATCCCCCATACTTGCTACATTGCCTGCTGTAAAGAGATGCTTGGGTTGCTGACCAGAGGCCTGGCCAAATCTACAAAACAAAAGTTGGTTGATGTTCCTTGGTTGCTATCAATCCAGCCAGACCTCTGAATCAGCAGGTTGCTTACGGGGGAGGAGGGGGGGTAGTGTTGTCGCTAATTCCAAGCCTGCATGCCGGTGCCGCTCAGGCCGGGCGGGGGCCCCTTGCGGGGCTCTTCTCGTTCTCCTCCAAGGTCCTGGGGTCAGGACCCCGGAAGGCAGTCCATATTGAGTCCTGATCAGTACCTGCACCACTCAGGCCGGGCAGGGGCCCCAAGGAAATTGTCTTTTAAATCAAAAACAAAAGTTTTGTGCTATCTAGATATCTGTGAGACAGTAAAAGGAAATTAATTATGATTGAGGAAGGGAGATGAGCCCTACAGCACACATTAAGAGGAAGGTGATAAAAAGAAGTTGAAACCCTAACCTAGAGGGCAGGATATGAACTCTAATCTGGCTTCTGTCAATTTTTAGGAAGATTATTTAATTGAGTCGTTTAACTTTACCAAGATTTGACATGTAGCAAATATCCCATAATGGTTATTTTGTAGATGTGATTAACATTTATGATCAATGGACTTTAAGTAAGAGAGACTATTATCCTTGATCATGTGACTGGACCCCATCCAATGTCTTGAGACCTTGAAAACAAAAGCCAAGTTTTCCCTGGGAAGAAAGAATTCTGTCTCCACAGATATTTTGCTGAGCTTCCAGCCTGTAAGTTTGTCCTTTAAAAAAAAATAACAAAATATTTTGCATTGGAAAAGCATTTTGACAGGAGAAACTTTGACTGATACACTTGTCCTTCTTCTATTTCAAATTACTGTTATGAAAGCTATTTGAAAACTTGAATGTGCTGTGTCAACTTAAGGTATTAGCATCCCAAATGTAATTTAAATGAATGAAAGTAAATTTACCTTGGTATGATTGGAATGCTTGTCCTCTCCAAAATTCATTTGAAATTTGATTTCATTGGAACAGCATCAGGAGGCGGGAATTTTGAGAGGTGATTATCCCAGGAGGGCTCTGCCCTCATGCATGGGTCATGCTGTTATCAAAAAAGTGTGTTCAGTATATAAAGTTGAATTTCATCTCTTCTTTGTGTCCCACCAGCCCTGTTAATGCTTTTGCCATTCTGCTACGTGATGTGCTCACTATGTTACAATATAATAAAAAGGCCGTTGCCAGAACTGACATCGTGGTCTTGGAATTCCTATCCTCCAGAAATGTGATAAATAAATTTCTATTTGTTATCTATTACCCACTCTCAGGTACTTTATCATAACAACAAAAACAAAGACATAACAATGATATGACTTTATGAAATTCTTCTTAAGGCCAAGCCTGGTGGTGCATGCCTGTAATCCCAGTACCCTTGGCAGACTGAGGCAGGGGGACTACAAGTTCAAGTTCAGACCGGGTAATGAAGCAACTTAACCAGATACCACCTCAAAATAAAATAATAAGAGGGGGAAACTGGGGATGTAGTTCAGTGTGAAGATCCAGAAAAACACACAAAAAGACCTCAATAAGGACTTGGTAACACTGAACAGTAAAAGTGAAATTTTGTATTATTCATTTAATCTGAAAGTACACAGAGCTTTTCCTTCAACACCACAATCCCACATTCTTCTCCTTCTCTGACACCCTATAAACCTGCCACGGGGCAAGTGCTGCCCAGACAAGAGCGATTGCCCCACCTCGGTGAATGTATCCTCAAAAGAAAGCTTAGCTATGGATTTGACAGTTTGTTCTACTTGTGTTCACCAGAAACAAGTTACTCCAATTTCTCGCACCTTCAGTTGACAATCTAGCTGATCGTTTTTTCCAGATTGTTAACCAAGCAAATGATTGTTGCAACACGCACCTCCCATCATCAGCCCTGCTTTCAGTATGCCTCAGGTTGGAACTGTACTACTTTAAGGACATACCTCATCTCAGATAATACAGTTCTTTTTTTTTTTTTTTTCTCGGCACTGGGGATTGAACTCACAACCTTGTGCCTGTCAGACAGGCTCTTAAGTAACTGAGCCAAACTCCTGGCCCTGGTTTTTTGAGGCAGGGTATAGCTCAGGCTGACCTTATGCTAGCGTTGTAGCCCAAGCCGGCCTTGAATTTACAATGCTCCTCCTACCTCAGCCTCCCAAGTGCTGGGATTAAAGGCGTGAGCCACCACGCCCTGCCTGATAATACAGTTCTTATTTCTAAGATTTGGCTCAGTTTAACTCTTCAATTAAATGTCAAGATTCAAGTTTTGACAAATAGCAAATGTTTAGAAATGTAATGTAGAATTTCAAGGCTATTCTCAAACAAGCTTTACTAAAATTATTCATTAACAGTGACCTCAAGAGATCAAATAATTAAGCTTAATAGTCAGTGAATATGTGGGAAACAATAATGTGCCTTTGAATGTTTATATTCTGATAGGGTTGTTTTGTTTTTGTTTTTTTTTTAAAACCTTATAACCATGACTCATTATTTACTGATTTTTTTTTTTTTTTTTTTTTTTTTTTTTTTTTTTTTTTTTTTTTTTTGCGGCACCGGGGATTGAACTCACAACCTTGCACCTGCCAGACAGGCGCTTGAGCCACTGAGCCAATATTTACTGATTTTTAAAAAAAATTTATTATATTCTTTTTATACGTTCCATGTATGGTAAAGAATAGTTAGTTCAATGTGTGATAAAGACTAGTTAGTTCATCCAGTAGCTTTGCTTGTAGTTGTACCAAAAAATAAAGATAACTATATTCACACCAAATACTACTTAAGTGAACTTTCCCAGTCGTAAAGTAGAATTTTCTTCTCTAGCCTTTACAAGACACTCATTAATTTGAAGTTATCATAAAAACAAACCCTTTGTCCACTCTTTTATGAAGAACCACATAGTCTTTTGTACGCATAGTGTTTTTTGTCTTTGATTATGGTCTTCGGTTCTCAGTGTGTTTCCTTGGGGTATCCGTCCTGTTAGCGTCTCATCTCAAAATATCCTTTCCACTGAGGTCAAACTTTTCTCACAGAACAGGTCCTTAGGCAGCATCTCCTTGCAGCAGAGAAGAATTTAAAACCTTTTAAACCATGAGTGGTAGCTCACGCCTATAATCCCAGCACTCAGAAAGCTGGGGCAGGAGAATCACTGCAATTGGAGGTCAGTAGGGACTACAAAGTGAGTTCAAGGCCAGTCTGACCTGCACAGTGAAACTCTGTCTCAAAAAGAAAAAAAATTAAATCCCTAGAAAATGTTAGAAATACTTGGTCTTTGGCAGGATTCAGTTTATTATTTTTAAATACTGTGGAAGCTACCAAGGCCACCTCTTCATTTGGCTGTGGTAGCCATATCCTCAGGATACTTTTATCCAAACATTTTATACATTTCAACAAAAAAATATAAAGACAGCAATAAGAATTTCTATGCCTACAGAATTCTGCAGGATTATTGCTTTATTATTTGTTTTGTATCATGTTTCTTACAAATTCCTAGAAACTTAAAATTTCTTGATTATGTGGCCAGAATTAATATCTGTGAACCCAGGGACCATGTCCTTTGTTGAACTCCCAGGCTCCTCCCTAGAGCTCCGATAATACTTGACTTACAGAATAAAATGAGGGAGGAAAAATTATTATTTTTGGTCTGATTTTGTATGAAGTCCTAGAATTCAGGGACAGCCTCTAATTTAACTTTCACTGCTCATTCTATAGAATTAATGGGGCAACATCTCCAGAGCTATAGAAGCCATAGAGTCCCACAGCGTTCTTCTGTGAAGGCCTTCTTTACTTGTGCTCCCACAAGTTGTCAGGGTAGGAGGGGAAATAGAATTGACAAACCAAATTTAAACCCAGGTTTCCCATTTTGATTGTGACCGTGGACAAATCCTCCCACAGTGTTTAATTTCCTCATTTATAAAATTGTAACAATAATCATCTGTACCCTCAGAGGAAGAGAGGGATGATTAAATAAGATAATTCATCTAAAACACTTAGTGCTGCTTGTCACCACAGGTATAATTCAGTATAACTTTGATAGCATCTTTATTGCTACTACTATTATATTTTTTCCTAGTCCATCACCTTAACCACTCAGCCACTACTGCTCAGCATATAATTGTATTTTTGTTTGACTTTAAGCTCATGAGAGCAATGATCATTATTTTTCAAGCTTTGTACTCCTGGTACCAAGCATAGTATTTGGTACACATGTGTTGAGCTGAACTATATTTATGATCTAAAGATAGACATCAAGGATAAATATGCCTAATTTTTACTGATCTCTTGCCAGGGTGCATATTATTAGGACAGAAACAATGTATTTAGCATATGAACCATAAGCACTGATCACTCATCCAGATTTCTAAATTAAAAATTGAACAGTCAAACCTTCAAAAGGGAGAAAAACCACTTACAACTACAAAGTGAGACACTGAAGTTTGGGCAAAGGTTAAGCAGGGACTTCTGTATGTCTGTGTTGTTTTTCTTTGTGAATATTTCATAGTTTTAGGAATAATGATGGTAAAGAAAAAGATGACTAGGAAAACAGAAGGGGAGGACCAGAAAAATGTAAAGTTTGTTTAGGTTAGTCCATGGAGGGACTATTTCCTTTGTCTGTGTAGCAAAGCAATTTTCCTCACCCATACAGAAAACTTTGCTTATTCTTTAATCACAGTTAAACAACAGCCTACTACTTGGTTTGGAAGAAGTCTCAAGGAGGCTTCCTTACAGAAACTCATGGTGCAAATGCATAATGACACTAAAAGCTATGAGACCACTGAGACTTTCTCGCAGATTGTGAATTCTTTGCGAAGTAAGGCTTTATGTGCAAAACTGCGCGCTCAATACAGAGCAGACTTTCACCATAGTAAGTGTCAGGAGTAAGGGTAGACAATGCTATTTTTCATTCTCAATATGTTACAACACTGATGTTTCCAAATTCCTCATACAGCTAATTAAAAGTCTCTTAAGCCTCATGCACAGCCCACTTTGGTTACTCCTCTTAAAACTGTTGACCCAGAACTCAACTGATAAAGTGATTCTTCCAGACAGGTGGGGCCTATTAAAACATTACATCATCTGTATACACTGAGCCAAGGAAAAATTTTCTCATATGGATACCTCCACAGTAGCTAGTCCAGTGAACACCCATTGACTCAAAACCATTATAAGTCTACCTTTCTTTGAGAAAATATTGTGTAAGCTATTCACCTTGCTCTTTTGAAATCTGGGCATACTCAGTCTTGGAGCTACACATACATTGTAACTCAGCAAACACAACACTCTTTGTTTCTTCAACCTTTCCAAAGTCTAGTTGGTGAAAGGAGTAGAACTAAAACCTAAGTTGCCTGCTCTCTCCTCTACCTGACACGGATTCCCTACATTCTATTTAGTGTAAGAACAAATGACTTGTATTTACAAGTACTCTTTCCTGTTTCATCTGTGGTATAATAAGGAATATATTTCTCAGGTCATTGTCCTTATACTAGAAAGTCCCTCAATACTTACTTTTTGGCATGGTAGTATTCATTCACTTTTTAAAAATATGTTATATTTAAAATTTCTCTTTTCCAGGAAATTGTCACTTGACAAAAATTTATTGCACTTAAGATTTTTAAAATACTAGCAGTAAGTGAAATTAATGGCAGTTAATGACATATCAGTTACTTATTTGGGAATTTAGTTTAAGATTCCTATGCTAAAGTAAGATGCATTCTGTGGGGAGCCACAGACAGATTGCTTCAAAGCCCAGGGTGTCTGAGGACACACGAGGACACGACCCTGCTGTTTGGTGCAGGCACACAGCAAGATACACTTCTATAAGCATGACAGCATAGACAACCACACATGCGCTACACGGTTATGACAGTACATGAGAATGTAAACTAGATAATGGCTAATACACACAAGCGGACAATAAAGGCTCGCTGTCTGCTGTTGTTGCCAACGTCTCCACCACGTGCGTTCTTTGAGGACCTCACCTGCAAAAATGGCCCCCGATCCCGACAAGTGTCATAGCTGGCAGGAGAAGCAGGGTTAACAGGGTAAAGTGAGTGTCCCCTCCTTGGCATCTGTGGAAACAGCACCAGGCCCTGAGGAAGAGCTCCAGGGTGGTTGCCGACGTGCTTCTCCCAGGCTGGTCTGGTTTATGTGAGAAGGGCTTGAGGGCTGAGCCCGGGAAGAAATTAAAAAAAACAAAAAACAAAAAATAAAAACCCGGGCATGGCTGACCCTGGGCAGTGGCGTGGCGTGGGAGAGTCCCAGTGGAGACCCCTGCCCACTGCTGAGGAGGGCAGGGGGGGCCAGCAGGATGTGCGTGGGGGCGTGCGTGAGTGCAGCGGCTGCAGGCACTGGGGCGAGCCCTCCGCCACCTCCTGCCAGTGCCCGGCCGGCACCCCAGGGACTGACAGCCCCTGCCGCGGCCTGCCTAGCAGCGGGCCGAGCGCAGTGCTGGCAGTGGGTTCCACCCGCTGCACCAGGAGTCTCCACGCCTGTGTGTCCTGAGGAAGGCCTGGAACAAAGCCATGTGGCGGGGCACAGGAAGTACCGCCTCCCCAAAGAGTGCAAATCCTCTTTTCCAGGACAGTTCCCGGGTATTACATACCAGGCCTGTTCTTTGCCTGAAGGTGGAGGAGGAGGAGCCCCTGGCTCAGGGAGGGAACCCCGGGAGACTGGCCACCCAAGCTGTATATAACTCGTGCGGCCCTGGAATTAAGGGAGCTGGAGAAACAAGTGAAACAAAAGGCGCGTGGCCCCCGGCCGAAGAGGCCAACCCCCATGAACAGGCTATGGGGCCAGTAAGGTCGGTTGGCGCCCGATTTGGACGGACCTGCCAACTGCCAGCCTAGCCTGTGTTCTCCAGCTGAGAAACAGCGGTGGTGAATGCCGCCTTGCGCGCCTGTGACACTATCACGGGCAGACAGTGAAAGTACAGACCAAATACCCGATGGAGGGCTGGGTCTGTCCACGGACAGTTTGTGCCCATGGGCAGAGCTGCGGGAGTGGTGTGGTTACTTGGGGTTTTTTGTTTTTCTTTTTTAAAAAAGAAAAAACAATGAAACAAAATTTCAAAACAAGACAATAGGTGAGCAACAGTGGTTAATCCATTGTGTATTGTTATCTTCAGAGTAGTTGCTCAGAGCACAAGATTTAGGAATGAAAAATTGACCAAACAATATTAGCACAAACCTCCTTTATTTTACACGACTTAACTGAGGGCTTTTTAAAAAAGATCACAGAGTAAATCAATGACAAATGTGAACATAAAAGCCAACAAGCTAGATTACCAGTTCTTTGTGACACCTTCCGTTGACTGCCTCCCTCTTCTGTGGGCTTTCAACAACGCATAAGTGAAAATCCTCCCAGAGACAGCAGCAGCTTCTATAGAGTGATCTCAGGTATCCACACACTCACGATCTTCTACAGGCCTTAACTAGAGAAAGGAGAAGGCTGGCATTGCTGCCTAAGAAGGGCGAGTCAACCACAGATAGTACTATGCTATTATTAATTATTACCTTGAATCATAGCTTTGAGTATACTGTCTTATGAAAATCTTTCATATACCCTAAAATATTTATTTTTAGTCTTGGAACAAAAAGGAGAATTTGATCTAAAATTAATACAGTTCATCCTCAGTAGTTTCAAGCTTCTCAATAACCCCTTTGTGGTGGGTATGCTTAATTGTATCAACTTGATTGGATTATGAGCCACCTGTTACATTAGTGAACTATATACTTCTGGTTGTGTCTAGGTGGGTCAGGAAGGCACGGCTACTACATGTGGTTCCTGCCCTCTTTCTCTCTGGTTGTTTATGAACAGAATCCCCTGAAACCATGAGTCAAGTTAAACCTCTCTTTGTTTACATTGTGGGTGTTGGGTATTGCACCACAATGACAGGAAAGCTGACACCATTCTAATACATAATCGACTTTAGTTTATACTGTAGGTATGTATTTAATAACAAACCTGTAGAATTCTGTGCTGTTTATTCTTTGTAATGGCATTCAGTATTGACTATATCATAAACATTCTCCTTGATTACTAAAAAATATATTGAGATGAAAAGGGACATGGATTTAGCTCAGCGGTAGAGAGTTTGGTAGCACGTGCGAGGCCCTGGATTCAGGTCCCAGCACTGCAGAAGACAGAAGGGGAGACAGAGACGAGAAAATTAAAAAAAAAAAAAAAAAAAAAAAAAAAAAAAAAAAAAAAGAAGCAGAGGAAGAGAACAACAAGTCACCAAGAAGTAAGCCCTCCCTGAGAAGCAGCACCATGTGCAGGCCACTGGGGGGAGAGCCAGAAACCAGTCTTTTCCCATGAGTCAGCACCATTCTCAGACTGTGGGGGAAGAGAACAAGTAGTCACCAAGAAGCAAGCCCTGCCTGCAAATTGGTGCCATGCGTGGGCCACTGGGGGGACAGCCAGATACCAACCCCATCTGGCACATGGGCTGAGAAACAAGAAGAACCAACACCCCCACCACCCCCTGCCAAAAGTGACCAGTTGATCCAGAGAAACACAGGCTGCAATGGTAGCTATTGAGGTAAAATATAATTTAATGCTTATAGTATTTAGTGTCTCACTGACTTTGCAGGTCTAAAGTCAGTAATCTGATCGTCTATTCAGAGGATAACAATATACAGTGTAGTATCTGTGGGGGATCTGCTTTTGAAAGTGGTAGCCATTGTTAATTCTCTATCATCTTGTTTTGAACTTCTGTATCATTTTCATTGTTTTGTTGGTTTGGGTTTTATTCTGCTTTGTTTTGTTTGATTTTGTTATATCTGATGGCATGGGAAGCTATTTCAAAGATAGCAAGATAAATTATGGTAGTCATTTTGGATTTACTCTTACCTTGCTTTGATGTCCTTTACTGCATTCTTTGTTTTGTCTGTAATGGGTCTACTCTGTTCTGTTTTGTTTGACGTTTACTATGTCTGAAGGTATCTGTAGCTGTTTTGAAGACAACAAGAGGCATTATGGTAACCACTGTTGATTTCCTATTGTTCTGAAGTCCTGTGCCACTTACACTGGTTTGTTTTGATTGGCTTTGTTCTGTTTTATTTTACTTGGTTTTATTCTCTTTAAAATAAAAAAAAGATTAAGTTGCAACACAGTTCTGTTACAGTTCATACTTGCTCTCACTTAATGCTATCAAACTGTGAAAAGATCACCAATGGGGATGTTTACTAGTTAGTAAACCAGGTATGTAAATGTTCCTAGTTTAACATAAATCCTTGCATTCAGAGGAGGAAATTGCTGTGTCAGATGTTGATATATCCCAATCAGATTATTTTATTTGGAAATCAAAATGTTTTGTTTTATTCATCCTTTATAGGATAAATTGATCAGCTCAGTAAAAATTGCTTACAGATTTTTAATCCAATTGAGGTTCAGTTTGTAAGGTCACTAGACACCTAAATATGGGGCCTGTGGGCCCTTTTCCTAGAAATTAAAGATGTTTCTTTTCACATGCTGTGATTTTCTTTAAGTTTTTTTTTGGGGGGGCCAATTTTTTAAATGTGCTCTGCAACCAACCACTTTAAGGGTTTTGCCCTGTCTGCCAATTTAACAGAGTCCTACACATTCCCCTAATTTCTTGTTGTTATCAGCCTTAATTAGGTTGACTTGGTTGGTGTTCAGCACAAAGGGCTTCCAACAACCTGACAAACAGGCTCATCACAGATGCAACCTAATGGAGATGAACTTGGTGCTCATCTTCAGCTTTGGCAGCTTCACAAATTCCACATACAAGACGACTGTGGGTGACAGCAGTTTTCAGCACCTCTGGAAAAGCAGTTTGAATGTCCATTACTCCTCCAGCAGCACTTGCTCAACCAAGGCTGTGGGTTAAGCATGAGGTACGGTTGTGTCTCTAACCCCACTGTGACTTGTCAGAGGTAGGCAAAAAGCAATTGTGTTGATTAATTGAATTCTCACACCAACAAAACTTAGACTTCTAATTTCAATTTCCATTTATGCTCTCATGCCATCAGCCTTATTAAATTTCTTCTAATAAGATGAGAATTTTATTTATTTATTTATTTATTTTTGTGCTGGGAATCAAAGCCAATGCTTTGTACTATATGTGCTTGGCAAGGGCTCTACCACTGAGCTATATTCCCAGGCTGATATATAATGTTTTTTTGTTTTTGTTTTTGTTTTTTTTTTTGTACTGGGGATCGAACTCACAACCTTGTGCCAGCCAGCCAGGCACTTACACCACTGAGCTAAATTTCCAGCCCTATTTTTTTGAGACAGGGTCTCACTATGCAGTTCAGGCTGGCTTTGAACTCACTTTGTAGCCCAGGCTGGTCTCGAATTCACAACAATCCTCCTGCCTCAGCCTCCCGAGTGCTGGGATTAAAGGCATGCACCACCACACCCGGATTTGATGTATAATATTATAGTTACAGGAAGTCTTAGTTACTTTCATTAGGAGACATGCAAAAGTTTGGGAACTAACATTTTAGCCAGCAACTTCATTTTTCAAGTTACATTTTCTGTATGATCTGTTATTAATAATTAAGCCAAGTGATCTAAATTTAATATCATTCCAAATTTTACTAAATTACTTGCATTCACATCCAACATTCTTATCTCCCTTTTCTCCAATAGAACTGTTCGCCTGACCACCTCTTCCCAGCAGGAGCTGCCAGTACTACTGTTTCACTGCCTCGGGTTGCAGTGATTGGACCTTGCCAAGCTAAGAACAGGTATTTCCCAGGATGTTTCCAATCTAAACAAGGAGGAGACTGTGTGACAGGAGGAATTCTTCATTAATAGAGATAGTTACTAACTGGAAAGTTGTCTGTATTTTTAATTTTTATGAATTGATTTAAAAATTCCTCTTTACATTGTAAATTTAAATTTACAGAGTAATCTACTTTTATATTTACACCTTATATTAACTTTTTTTTAATACTGGGGATTGAACTCAGGGCCTTCATATTGACCTACATTCCCAGTCCTTTGTTAGTTTTATTTCGAGACAAGGTCTTGCTATGGTACTAAATTGTTCACGGTAGGCCCAGATTTTTAAAACTTCCTGCCTCTGTTTCCCAGAGTGCTGGTTGTATAAGTATGCACCACCACACCCAGATGGAATTTAACATTTTTAGTCAAACATGTTTTGTGCTTTTGCTGCTAAATTTGCAATTTCTGTATTCAGAGTTTGATTAGTGTTCTCAGTAACAGATCACAGAAATTCTCACAATTTTGTTCACTCACTTTGCCCAAGCACCAACTCAACAATATTAGAAAATGCCAATTGTTTTCGCTGCATTTACTCTGGAAAGGAATTCAGTTTCCTCACTGCTGAGTTTTGTTTGTCTCAGTACCACCTACTGAGAAGTGGGTGAAGACAGGAAGACTTCTCGCAACTGTTTAAAAGATGAAGTCTGTGCACCTGTCACACAGCTGTAGGGACAGCTTAACAAGGACAAAGCAAGCAGGGAGTATGCTCAGCAGTTAATTTTCTCACAGGAGGCGTTAATGCTCTGCTGTTTCAAAAATGCCTGTGCAAAGGATTGGGCCCAGTGGTGTCTTCAATGAGCTCTTCTGCAATTCTACGCTGAACGTTAGCTTCCTAAATTTGTAGGAAATTGTAAACAGAAGTTGATTGCTAAAGGCATAAAAACCTAATACAGTCTCAGAGAATGAAACTTATCAAAAACAATGAAAAAAGTGGTATGCTCTACACTGAACACTACTCAGCAATCAAAATGAACAGATTACAAGTATGCACGCAGGTGGATAAAGCCTGTAACCATAATGTGTAGAAAGAGAATTGACACAAGAGAAAACCATTTTCATAGATCCATTGTATGAAGTTCAAAAACAATGTTGCATGCACAAGTGGCTAAAAAAAAAAAAAACCACAGCACAATCAAATTGATTAGTGTAAAGTGATAGTGTGGTCAGTCTAGGGTAGATGCATTGTTGAAGGAATTTATGAGAGAGGGGCTCCTTAGTTGCCAGTGATGTTTAGTTTCCTAAATTTTGAGTGGTAACGTAAGTGTTTACTTTGTTATTTTTCTTTTTTTTTTTTCTTTTTTTGGGTACCGGGGATCGCAATCAC
Organism: Dasyprocta punctata; assembly: GCA_004363535.1. Lineage (NCBI taxonomy): Eukaryota > Metazoa > Chordata > Mammalia > Rodentia > Dasyproctidae > Dasyprocta > Dasyprocta punctata. Next base: position 1,872 of record RJWM01020660.1, on the reverse strand, counting down.
AACCTCCTGCCGGCCAGGCAAGCGTTTATGCCACTGAGCTAAATTCCCAGCTACTTTGTTAATTTTCATTTTATCCTATATTTTTCTTCAATCATTCTCAAATATGTTCTATTTTGCAGTAAACATGGGCTAAACTTTATTGTGCTAATTAACTGAACATGCCACTTCTTTCAAATAAAATCATTTTTAAACTGATACAATTGAGGGATTATTCAAAATTGCATGGCATCTAGACAAGATAGTACAGACTTTTAATGAGCGAAGTAGGGATTTATCTTCTAGTAATGAGCAGAAATCCTTAATTTAAAAATGTTGGCAGTAAGTTGGTCGTGGTGGTACATGCCTTTAATCCCAGCACTCGGGAGGCTTAGGCAGGAGGATCTTTGTGAGTTCAAGACCAGCCTGGGCTACAAAGTGAGTCCAAGGCCACTGCATTTTGAGACCCTGTCTCAAAAAATAGTCAGGGATTTAGCTCAATGGTGTAAGCACCTGCCTGGCTGCCATGAGGTTGTGAGTTTAATCCCCAGTACCAAAAATAAATAAATAAATAAGTCAAACAATGTTGGCAGTAGACTAATGTAAACATTCTCAAAAAAGTAAGATCACTTTCTTATTCCTTGGGGTATTAAATAAAGTAGATGACACATTTTTTATTCTATCATTCCTTGGATGTTTTAAATATCTTTGCTGAGTTTGCCCTTTTTTCTAGATGTCATGTCAGATAAAAGATTAATGGAAGAGCTTGCAGATTTAGAGATTGATAGTGATTCGCTGGAAGCATTTATGAAAGGACAAGTTAGCACAAACATTCTCCCACTAAATTTTATCTAGGTCCAAAAGTTTCCATCAAAAATACTTTAACTATTTGAAACCATCATTTGAGGCATTTTGCATTGGAAAGTTTTATCATCGTATGTTTGCACAACAGGAAAGATGATTTGCACTCAATTATTCCGCAGACCTGAAGTTTATCTACACAGACACACCACGGTCAGGAGCCTGACTACCTTTTCTAACCAATGCTCTTCCAACTTAATGCCCTGCTATCCATTCACTTACTAAAGAGGTGATGAATATTAAAGTGCTTGATGCTTTGTAGTCTCATTCTTCAACTATTGTGTGAAGACTTTTGACTAAGAAAAACCTAGATTAAGAGAAAAATAGTTGTCTAAAAAACAAGCCTTTAAAAATAAATACACAGTAAATATGTATCCTATAAATCCAAATCCCCAAAAAGTACCTACATTTAAAATTTTATTGTGAGTCATTCTAAATTTTATACACACATGTACACACACCCACATGCACAGTTTTTGTTCACAGGATGATGCCATCTATATTGTTCTTCCCTTTTTCCCACATGGTAGATAGCTTTCCAAGATGGTATTAAAGAGTAAAGTGAGTTCTACCTTCTTTCTGCTGATTGCATTATGCTAATAGACATTCAGGCCTGATTTTTCATAGGAGTTATACCCACCTTAACCTACCAATCACTTTCCCTCAATACAATTTGTGTCTATATTTTTGTAGTTCCCTGATTTCTTGCCCGGAGGAGCCCTGGTTTTGAATGCTGACTGTATATTAACTTTAACAACCAACCTCCTGCCTAGGTCACCTCCCACCAATGAAGTCAAATCCTTTGGGGGTGGGCCTTGACGTCAATATGTTGTCAAAGCACCCCAGATGAGCCCTACATACAGCCAGATTTAGGATACTCTGAGAATTTTGGACACACTTGCTTCCTTGCTCTGTCAAAATTTCTAATCTCCTTCTATTTATTTTTACTCCCTCAACCCCCACCTACCTGGCTCCTACTCATTCCACAAATTTTATCTTACCACTTACTTATACTGAGAAGCCTTTCTTGCCCAC
>RJWM01020659.1:0-36755 GCA_004363535.1 Dasyprocta punctata | reverse complement strand
AGAATATTTCTGATTTGAATTTCTCTATAGCTTCATCAAGCTGTTTCTTTACTGCATTTTCTATCATTTCAGAAAGTCCATTTGTGTGACTCCCACTGTCTTCCATTTCAGTGTCTCTTGGGTTTGTTCTTAGTGGGCTGGGGGACTGAGACTGCCTCTTGGTCTTTCATTTTGTCATTTTCTTCTAGAACCTATGTGGCTCTGTGTCCTGTGAGGCTGACTGGGTGTTCCCCTGTGGGTCACGCTAAGTGGTGGGTCATGTTGAGTCATGAGACCCGGTAGAGCTGGATGCTGTGCTCAGCAAGTGAGGGCAGCCTCCTGGGGTGTGTGGGTGGAGCCTCTGCCTTAACTGGGTGGGGGCCGAGGCCTCCCAGTCCCAGGGAGCTAGGCAGAGTGTACTGCGGAGTGTGATGCTGCCCGGACCCTGAGTCTGTCTGCAAGGAGTTCAGAGCAATAGCTGGGCCAGGGCAAGTCTGGGCAAGTCCCAGGCCTACAGTGCCAGGGCCTTGCTCACAGCTGGGCAGAGGCACGCACAGGCCGCTCCACTGAAGTATGGACCTCACACGTGCTCTGCACTCTGATTGGGGGAGCCCAAGCTCTCCAAGGCCCTGCAGCTATGTTGGTCAGTCCCTGATGAGCAGCTCTGGGGTCCTGGGTTGATCTTGGTTGGGCTGCGTACCTCTGTGTCCTGTGAGGCTGGCCAGGCATTCTCCTGAGGGTCGCGCTGAGTCTTGGGTCATGCTGAGTTGCGGGACCCAGTAGAGCTGAATCCTGAGTGCAGCAAGGGCTAAGCTCTTATTATTGATCAACCAAAGCAACTTTACTAGTACCTCTTTTGCTGCTGCTTTCCTTTTGTCTTTCCCAGTACTTCTTTTCCAATGTAGACTTCAGGAAGAAAAGAAAAGCACAAAAAGAGAAGAACAAGTCATAAAATTATGTTATCTTTGGGTTTATAAGAGTATTTTATCCATCTCTTTTAAGGTATTATCTCTTGGGAGGGGACTTAGCTCAGTGATGTAAGCACCTGCCTGGCAAGTGCAAGGTCGTGAGTTTGATCCCCAGTACCAAAAATAAATAAATAAAAATGAAAGTGCTATCTCCTTGTTTAACATTTGCATAAATGAATGTTTCTTTCCCTTGATCAATAGACTATCTATTGTGGTTGTTTTAAGCTTCAGTATACAGCTTTAATCCTATGAGTTTTACATCTGTGGATTCAATCAATCAAAGGTAGAAAATATTCAGAAAAAATTCAACTGTACAAAACATATACAGATATTTTTCTTGTCATTGTTTCCTAAATGATATATCATAATAATAATGTACACAATACTATATTGTATTAGGTATTGCAAGTAATCTAGAGATGATTTAAAATGCATATGTGGCTAGTGTAGGTTAATGCAAATAGTATACTATTTTGTGTAAGGGAATTATGCATCTGTTGTGGGGATGTTGGAACACTGAGGGACAGCTGTACAAGTCTTGAAGAAAGTGATTATATTTTTCAATTGAAGGGCGTAATTAGCATTATTAATCTGTGACTTTTAGCAACTTACTGCTCAAAAACTATGAAAAGCAATATGAACTTGGGACAACAACTGGGGCTGTACTGAGAGACTAGGGTTTTTGCCATTTATGAGCTTTATTTATTTATTTATTTATTTTTTTGCAGCACCGGGGATTGAACTCACAACCTCATGCCTGCCACACAGGCACTTAAGCCACTGAGCCAACCTCCTGGCCCTAGTTTTTTTGTGGTAGGGTCACACTATGTAGTTCAGGCTAGACTTGCACTCTTGTTGTAGGCCAAGCCGGCCTCGAACTCACAACGCTTCTCCTACCTCAGCCTCCCAAGTGCTGGGATTAAAGGTATGTGCCACCACGCGAGGCCATTTATGAGCTTTCTGGTTTTAAGCAAGATGTTTAAATTTAGCACATTTTCCTTCTTGCATATGGAAGATGGAGATGAAACATACTACTTCCTGAAGTGAATTGAGGCCTAGGAGAAGTAAGTATGTATAGGTTAAAACATTAGTTATGAACAATTAAGGTTGGTCATATCAATTATTTTTATGTTCAGGACTTAGGTAATGTTTCTTTATAAGCATGTTTAACACCTTTGAAAATTGATATATTGGGTTTAACCAATGATCCTATGAATGACCTTAAAAATTTAAAACTTTGAAAATCATCTTTAAAAATTAACAATGGGATTTGTCTTTTTTGTTGGTTTTAATTTGTTTTACTTTTATGTTTAAGTTTTACTTTAAGTTGTAAAAAATGCATAAAATGTCAGATATAATTATAAATATGCAAACTATAAAGTATAAGCCATAAAATAACTAGTTCCTGCTTTGCAGCCATGTAAGTATGCATGTAGACAAATTTGGCAGTGGACATAAAGCTTTTATTCTTGCACAAGTGACTTGAAGATGGTTATATTTTGGAGAAAACCAAATAGATGCAAAATAGCTTTGTGAGGTTATTACAAAAATGAAGGAAAAGTTTAATTTGCATTGCACTGGGAAATATTTAATGTGATATCTTCAAGTATGTCTGTTTTCTATACATTTATGTTTCAAGAACTTTAAATGTAACATGAGTTCAGCTAAATATACATAATATACATGTGTATACTTAACACTGTTCAGCAAGGGCAACTTATTCAAGTACTACAGAGCTAACTGCTACTTTAAAAAGATACATACATCTTTAACACAAATAGGAAGCAGAGCAATAAAGTTCTTAGGTGCAAAACTGAGAAGTCAATTATAGTGTCAGAATAATCTGTTTTAAATGAAAAGGTAGTCAGAAGAATACTTCTCTTGTGCAAATTGGTGTAGAGGTATTTAATATTTTTGTATGTCAAATTGGCATTTCTTGATATATGCCCCTGATGCTATATCTCTGCATTTAGCAATGCATAATAGGTTATGTTTTGTTGTTTTATTGTAAACACCATAGAGTCAGAGTTTGACTTCAGTTTGTGAAAATGAATTCCTAGAGAATTTTACTAGAGGGCAACATGTATTTGGCCTTGAAATAACATCAAAGTCAGTGGGTTTTATGATAACGTAAAAGGTATGTCTTTATTCACCAAGAACATATATGCTAAGAATGTCAGTGATAAAGATAAATTACTTATTCTAGATCTCTGTTCTCTGGATCCTCTATGCAATTTCATAAGAACTAAATGAGTCAGAGCAAATTTATAGACATGGTTTTGAGATACCCCAGAATTGATTTGTTTTACTGTTGCCCAAATGAGAACAGTTAATATGTATGATCATATTACTATGGACTCACAGGAGATGGTTAGAAAAACTAATTTAATTCTATTGAAAAATGTTTAAGAAATCTTTCTACCATGAACTTTCAGCCAGAGAAATAAAGGAAGAAACAAGGAAAGAAAGAAAAAAGAAAGACAAGAAGAAAAGAGAGGACTACAGTAGTTTTATTTTAATAATTTAGTTTTGAATCTATGAGAGGGTATTTTATTATAAAAAGAGTTTAAAGAAAGAAATAAGACTAGCTGTGCATGTTAACACTGCTATCACAAGTAATTTTAAGTTTTATAATTTTTGAATAATATGTTTTTATACTTAAATAAATAGCTTAGAAGGGACCCTTTCCCGGAAATGAAATTTTATTCTTGAAGCATCATAGTATATTAAATTGTACTCATAATCTATGTCAGAAAATGTTCTAAATAGTATAGATTTTTATGTATCAATGTCATGCACAATTTTATTTGTATATGAAATCTGTAGCACTTAATATAAAGATTGCAGGTGGCAAAACCCCAAAAATGTGGTGAACTAAATTAAACTGTAAAAAACTGCTCAGTGAAATGTTTCAATGTTATCTATTTTGATATACCTCAGACACTGTAGATTCTCATAGCAATGACACATTCTCCCCTTTGGTAACTCAGAAGCTACAGTAATTGAAGCAAATTTGGATTTTGCCTCAATTAATTCTTAGCTATGTAAATTTGGGTGACTTCCTTAAGCTTACTCAATCCAGGTTCCTCATCCATAAAACTTGAAAATAATATTGCTTGTTACATAGAATTAAATCAAATGGAATAATTTATGTAAAATGCTTAACATAAACCCAGAGTCTAGTAAATGGTTAGTAAATCTTTCTTCTGTCTAATTGGATATTTGATCAAGTCCGTCACTGAAATCATTCATATTGCCTTGAACTGACCATTTAAGGATTTATGCTAAGTAAGTATTACAAATATGCAATATGTAAAACAGTACCATAAAATAAATGTGACAGGCTCATTTTATTAAGGCCTTCATTCATGATGTGTGACTGAGGATTTCGTTTGGGTTTTAGTATCCTTGATTGGATCCAAGAGGGTTTTGGATCCAAGAGGGTTTTAGAGCCAATAATCATTAAGGAGCTAATGTTTAAATACAGCATAATACTAGTTTTTATTAATATCTTTATAATGACACTCAAATTAGCTACCTGAGACCATCTCTGAGGCCCACAGACACTGGGAGTCAGTACCCAGTGAACTGCAGTCATCTGGGAACCCTTGATGAGCCCATGAAGAGTGGGAGTCCACTCCCAGCAACCTGCCCCCACCCAGGAACCATCTCTGAGGCCCACTGGAACTGGAAGTCTGCACTCAGTGATCTGCAGTCATTCAGGAAACCTCAGTGAGGCCCATGGGGAACGGGAGTCCATGTCTAGCAATCCACAGTCATCCAGAAAACATTTCTGAGGCCTGCAGGGACTTGGAATCCATGCCCAGCGACCCATTCACACCCAGAAACAATCTCTGAAACCTTTGGGGACTGTCTGCACCCAGTAACTGACTCAAAGTCAACCAGGAAGACTTAGTGAGGCCTGTGGGGACTGCGAAGCTGCACCCAGCAGCCTGTCCACACCTGGAAACCATCTCTGAGGCCCACAGGTACTGGCAGGCTGTGGCCAGAGACCCACAACCATCAGCAACTCTCACTGAGGCCTGCTGCTGCTGGATGGGCCACCAGTGTAAGAAGCAAGTAGGACTTGGCATCTGACAGATTTGGAAGAACACAGGAAAATGCCAAAATGAGAGAACAAAACACAGTCTCTAACTTTCAGCCCATCCAGATCAAGTCCAGGAGACGTACATATAGATAAATGGAATGGAACGGAGTTGAATGAAATGGAGTGGAGATGTACATATAGATGAATGGAATGGAGCATATAGATGGTTGGAAATCAAACATCTGAAATTTCTGAAATGATAGCAAAGGAAGTAAAGAAACGACTCCAGGAAACTGTAAAGGAAATCAGATCAGAAATAATCTCTCAGATACAAACAGAAATGATAAACATAATGAAAGAATTGCTGAGTATATCCAAAGAAGACATAGATTAAAAAAATAGAGGAGCATAGGAAATTGATGGAAACCTTGAATGAACAATACAGGAAACAATTAGAATACATGAAACAGATTCGAGGAGATATCCAGGAAATCAAAAATTCCACTCAAAGCTGGCAAAATTACATCAATGAAATTGAAGACAGACTCTCAGACCTTGAAGACAGAATTTCAGCCATTGATCATGAAAGGAAAGATCTCTTAAAAATAACAAGGAATCAGGAAATAATTCGACAGCTGCAAAATGATGCAAAGAGAAACAATATAAGACTGACAAGTGTAAATGAAAAAGGAGACAGCACCAATGACATAAAAAAAGTATTTGCAGAATTAATAGCAGGAAATTTCCCAAACATGCTGTAATGGATTGGTAACTGGTGGTCAATTTAAACACCAGCTATGATGGCATGGACAGCTATTTCAAAGATAACAAAATATGCTATGATAGCCATTATTGACTTCTTATTACCTTGTTTTGAAGTTCTGTATTGCTCTCATTGTTTTATTTTGAGTGACTTTATTCTATTTTGATTTGTTTGATTGCATTATATCTGATGATATAGGCAACTACTTAGAAGATAACAAGAGGCTTATGGAAACCACTGTCCTTTTACTATTGCTTTGAATTCCTGTATTGCTTCCATTGTTTTGTTTTTACTCTGTACTATTTTGTTTGATTTTATTATGCCTGATGGTATAGGCAGTTATTTTGAAGATAACAAGAGGCATTATGGTAGCCATTATTGATCTCTCTTTTTATCTTTTTTTTTGAAATTGTGTACCATGTTAAAAATAAATAAATAAATAAATAAATAAACACCAGCTAAACTGAATCAGCATGGTACTGAGTATGGATGGCCCACCTGAGGACTGCTGCCAGCATAAAAGGGAGACCTGAAGAAGAAGAGTAGTGTTGTGGGATCTCCTAAGTGTTGTTGTTTGGAGCCATTCATTCCCCTAGAGGAGCTTGTCATGCTGGCTCCCGTATCTGAACACAGGTGCTATCATCAAAGGAGCTCGGGACCTTGTTGCTGAGAATGGCTGTGGTTCACTTTGGGGGAGCTTTGGTCCTTACTTTGATCATTGCTTCCTGGCTCTAGAGGGGGAGATGTGTGCTGTTTAATCTCCAGGAGGAGTTTGTCATGCTGGCTTCCTGATATATACTTGGCTGTTCTCCTTGTTGGTGGAGTTCAGGACCTCATTGTTACCGAGGATGGTGGTAGCAGTTTTTGGGGGAGCCCTGGTTCTTATTTTGAGTGTCACTTCTTAGCTCCACTGCAGAAGCCTCGACCTACTGGCACAGATCCTTCACCTTACTGGTGGAGACTTTCTAGTTCCACTGCTGACCTTTGGGACTTCCCAGTGCAGATCCATGTAATAGATATGCATGAGTCATTGTTATGGGCTCCAGGTTTTCAGCTGAACTCATTCAGGTTATTGCCATGGGATCCAGGCCCTTGGCTGGATTTTCTAGTTCTTTAGTTTTGTGGACAGATTTCCTGCACTTTCTTTGTATTTGACTCTTTGGTGACAAGTATAAATAATACTATAAATTATCTATCTTGTATGCAATTGATCTCCTTGTAACTACTGACTACAACACTTGGGAAAAGAACCTGACATACAGATAAGTGAGGCATACAGAACTCCAGTTAGCCATAACCAAAATAAATCTATACATCAACATATAATAATCATGATCTCAGAAATTCAGTATGAAATAGATTATTAAAAGCCACTAGAGAAAAGAAACAGATCATATATAAAGAAAAGCCTATCAGAATCATATCAGACTTCTTAATATAAACCATCATGTCAAGAAGAATGGAGTGAAGTATTTCAAGTACTGAAAGAAAACAGTTTCCAACCCAGATTGAGGTACCCTGAAAAATTATTTTTTAAAATCAATGGAGAAATAAGATACTTCCACAAAAAAGAACGACTGAAGAACTTCATGACCACCCAAACAACCCTACAAAAGGTACAGAAAAATATTCTAGAAAGAGATAAAAATGACCACAATTCTAAGAACAATGACAGAAAGAAACCAAAAAGAAGGACAAGCAATTAAATGAGGGAAAAAGTAGGGAACAAGCAGCAGAAAGATCAAATTAGTTATCTGATTCTTTAATTATATTTATTACTTGGATTGATCCAAATATTCAATGTAGAAGTATCTTAATCTAATACTAATTTAACTGAATAGAGCATATGAGCATTGTAGAATTTTTAAAAAAATACTATTTTATTAGTACATGTTTGCAGTATACAGTGTTTACATTCCTTATATAGAGTTGGTACATTTACATTACACATCCCAATTCCTCTTTTCATCCCTTTTTCTCTTCTTGCTTTTCTCTTGATCCCTTCCATTTCAGAAAGGTTTGCATTCCTACATTTTATTATCTATCTTTCATTTTGTTATTTATTTGTAATTTGGGTTTCCAATATAAGACACATCATGCAATATTTAAGCTTATGCCTCTAATTTATTTCACTTAATATTGTGGTCTCAAGGTACAACTATTTTTGTACAACTGACTCAAGTTTAACCTTCTTTATGGCAGAGTAGTACTCCATGGTGGTTAAATACCACATTTTATTTATCCATACATCTGCTGGTGAACATTAGGCAACTTAAAAGATTTAGCTATTATGAATTTCACTATGATAAATATGGATATGTATGTTTCACTGAAATATGACATCTTGAAGTCTTTGTTAGAAATTTTTAAAATTGTCATTATCAAAGCAAAAACATTTCTTGATGTTTGTTTGCATCAAGTGTTTCTTTCATCTGTATGATTTTACTTCTTCTATTTTTTAAATTTGCACAAATTTATTAAAATTGACATGTTTAATGATCTCTTCAATGAATATCCATTTGATTGCTTGCAATAGAGACACCGGTTTTAGCCCTATTTCCAGATTCTAGCTCATAAATAGTTGGGGAATACAGGATATCAGTTACTTCTTTTCTTTTCTTTCTATTTTTCTTAATAACAAGAACAAAGGAAATCAAGGTATTAAGATGCAGTACAAGACTGTGAAACACTGAGACAGTGCAGTTGTTGCCAGAGAAATGACTGTGTAGATTTGCAACCTGATTTCTAGTCAGGTAAACTTCACAGAAAGGTTGGTGCCTATTGGCCTTCATCTGAAACACCAAAAATTGGGTGCTTTTTTTGTCTCTAAGTTTTCTTGAAAGCGAGTGAGTCATTTTCTTCACCATATTCCAAACACCTTGTTTAGAATCATATAAATATTCAAAAATATGTGTTGTATAATTCTGTGAAAATTAAATTGAAACATGAAGGTTGTTTGCTGATTTATTGTCTGAACCTGATCTGGCACTTACCCTTCCTTCTTTCAACTCCCTCAGATTGCCTGGTGTATATTCACACCCCATACTAAGTTATTTAAAGTATGAAGCAGTGTTTACTTATTTAATCTTTTGGACAAATTATAATTATATGTAATTATGGGGTACAAAGTGATATTATGATATGCCTATTCTGTGTGGGATGATTGAATCAAGACAATTAAGGTATCCATCCTCTGAAATACTTGAGATTTATTTATTCCTTCTAGGAGTTATTTTGTGTCCTTTGGCCAATTTCTTCCCATTACTTCCTTTCCATAGGTCCTGGCAACCACTCTTCTGCTTTCTGCTTCTAGAAATTCAGTTGTTTTTGTATTCTGCATATATATAAAAGAATATGTGGTATTTGTTTTTCTATGCCTGGTTTATACCACTTAGTATAATCTTCAGGGTCAGCCACATCATCACAAATCAAGAATTTACTTCTTTTTAGAGACTGAATAATATTTCATTTAGTATAGATACCACATTTACTTTATCATTCTATCATTCATTCATTGATGGACACCCAATTTGATACCATAACTCAGCTATTGTAAATAATGCTGCAATGAATGCAAGAGTGCATATATCCTTTCTCATAGTGATTCAAATTCTTGATATATATACCAAGAAATGAGATTGCTGGATCTTAAATTTTTCTAACATCCCTTTACTTAAAAATTTATTCCCTTTACTCTATTGTTTACCCATACTATGTCCTATAGTCTGTGTTTTCCCTCACAACAATGAATAATAAGCTTGCTTGTTTAACTAAAAGATTGTTCTTGGTGGTCTTTGGCTGAAAAATATTTTTTTGCTTTTGTTTTTCATATAGAGATTTATTGTGTTTCTTTACATAATACAGCTAGGGAGGGATAGAGCTCAGCTCCAAAACCTGACTTCACTGTCTGGGGCTTAAAGCACACACTGTAGTTGATGCAACACTGACATTACCCACGGATAAGATACACACTGCTCTGAGATGGGCTCCTGCAGAAAGCTATAGGAAATACACAAATTTCTAAAAGTTTCAGATAGATCAGCAAAAGAACCCAAGAACAAAGAAGACAAAATAGAAGGGGAATGTAGTATCAGAAAACTAGAATTGTGAGTGTCATGAACTGCAGAGAAATCTAAAAACAAATAAACATTGGAGAAAAATAGACTATTGAATTCAACAATGGAGTGGTATAAGAGTGAAGTAGAGGGTGAAGCTAGTGTTTGTATACAGTGAGGCGCTTAAGGAAGGTGAGGGTGTGTGGGGTGGACTACTCTTAATGTAAAGAGACAGATGAACTAGAAGCAACAGGTGACAGAAGGTAAGATTCTAATAGAGGAGACATTTGAATGTGAATGAAGACTATTGAGGAAGAGAGGAGAGTGATCCTGAGGATAATGACAGAAGAGAAATAGATAATGGATTTAAGATTCAAAAATAGGGGAAGAAAATCATTCCAGGACATACATGTAAGTAGAAGTCTCCAGTTGAGGAACCAGTTTTTTGACGTGGGCCTGAAGAAGCCATAATTCTAGATACAGACTCTTTTGTCTGAGTGAGGAAAGAACATGTGGGAAGATAAGGGAATTTCCATCTAATATCTATTCTTTCTGATATCAAAAGGGAAAATATCTATTGATATTCTTCCAGGAATGTGGGAGTTAGGAACTGTTGGAAAATGGTGGAGGCAATTCTGTAAAGGGTTATTTTTCCCCCTAACTGAGCATTCTCTTCCCTTATTGCAGGTTTATTTTGAAGGCATAAGGTTAAAGCTACTAGAATAAAACTTAATGAATACATTTAATGTATCACAAAACTTTTGTGGCTCTGTGAACTCTGAGTGATGTCCATGTAGATCATCAGCACACAGCCAATCTAAGAACCTGATTTTGAGTTCTCAAGAACTCTTTGTTGCCTTCACAACCTCCAAGCAGGCCATGTGGTGATGTGCAGAGCCATGGAGAGACCTAGAGTAGTTCCACCAGGTAAACACTGTCAACAGAATCCTGAGGATTTACAGGAGTGAAAAGCACAGACAGCAAAAATACAGACTCATACCCAGGTAATGACTAAGAAAGCATCATCAGCTCATTTAGTTTAAGTCATTTAAACCTGAAGTTAAACCCTATATCTCATTAAACAACTTTTCTATAATTTACAAGCCCCACTGTATTTCTTGTAAATAATTATTTAAAGTAGTGAAACTAGCAACAAGTGATGTTGACACATGGTCACACATTTAATAATTTAGCTTCAAACCTATAGGAATCTATTGATTACCTGTGAGTTAACAAGAGGATGTGGAAAGCTGTCATAAAAATAAACTTTCCTTCCAAATATCAGTTCAAACCATCCTTGAGAGTAAAGTGATTCAGATGCATGTTGAAACCCACTTCAGTTTACCTGATAAAATCAAGGACACTCAGTCCAATTTGAATTTCATTTAAAAATAATTTTTTAAAGTTCAGTATGTTCCAAGTATAGCCTGGGACATACCTCTACAAAAATCTACTTGTTTTTATGTTCAATTCAAATTTAATTGATCATCTTTTATTTTTATTTGGTGACAGTGGTTATCTTAAAACTCATTGTTGCTCACAAGCTATGTTTCATGGATAGAGATCTTTTGTGAAGAAGTGTTTGGTGAAAGCTCTGTTACTAATACCTATCTGAGCATTCTCTTGAAAGAAAAGTGCTCCTTAGTTAGATTATGAAAACAGAAACCTGCTACTGTGAGTTTCCTTGTCAAAAGATTTCACTTTGAATAAAACATTGAATTGGAATATTTTTTATTCCATTTTGTTTCTGGGACTATTGCAAGTATTGGTTTGCATTTTCAACTTGAGATACCCAAGAAAATAGTTTATATCAATAGGAGAATTCACAGCATCAACAACAGCAAACACAGTTATGTGTCAACATATTATGCTGTGCTACAACTGGAATCACAGGAACTCATGAGGGAAATCCATTCTGTTCTCTTGTCTTTGAACTCACTGCCATGCTCATTTTAGAGTGAAATTGTTCTGACTGGCCTCACCTCCCAAACACACACACAGACTGAGGTACTTTGAGTTGTTGCAATGATCTCTCTCCTCTCTCTCTCTCTTTCTCTCTGTCTCTCAATCTGGCTCTCTCCCTCTCTCTCTCCCTTTCTCGGCACACAGTCTATTCTTTAAAGCAATTTGCCCCAAGAGATCGAAAATGCAGATAATCCTGTTTATAGTTGGAGGTCCTCGTGGCTAGGTCATCTCTACTCTCTGCTCGCATGTGGACAGTGTTTGTCTTATCCTGAGTGATGACATAAGTGAAATTTATTTTTCTACATCCTCTACATACTCATCATTTGCATCTTTGTTCTGTCTCCCTGATTCATGAAAATTGTATCACTTCCCACAATACCCCTCTCCCTGAAACTAAGGCTTGCACCTTCCCACATTTCATCATCTGCTTTCAAAAAAAGATGTGGTGATAGCAGAAGGTGCTAGAGAAGACTTAGACAACCAACCATTCCTGCAGGACCAACCTTCTGAGATAGATACTACCAGTTTTATGGTCACACAGCTGGCCCAATGAAATATCTTAAATTTTCAAAAGAGGAAACCAGAATCCAAAAACAAGAAGAGACTTTCCTAGAGCTACAACTAGTTAAAGACAGAAATTAGACTACAATACAGATTTCCTAATTGTCTTGATTAGTTCTTAAAGACTAACCTATCTCACATGTACCTGAGTGTTCAACAAAAGCACCAGTAACTTAAAAGCAATTTTTTAAACTTCAAGTGAATGTAGAATAAAAATACATTTCAATGAAACTTTTTAGAATAGTATTTTAAGTTAGAGAGAAATGCAGCGTTTTTAACTTGTGCATTTAATTACAGATAATTTCACAATTAAAACTTATCTTTGTTCTGAATAAATAATGGCCAAACTTTGCTAATAAAGATTAGGACTCAGGCAATTGGACTCATATTTAAAGAAATATCCACATTTGTCATTAATTAAGTTGAAATTATTACAAACACTTTTTTTTCTCTTTGGTAATGATTAAGAATGGGATGTTGCTCAGAGCTAAGGAATAGAGAGCAGGTATGTTGTCTCACGATTAGAGAGCGAGTCTAGGAGCCAGAATTGGGAGCCTAATTAGAGAATTCTGTAAAGTGCTTTGAAGATGAAAAGAACTATGAAATCCCTAAGAATATTGATATTACCAGTCTCATTCTTAGTTCTTAGTTCTGCCGCAAACTTGCTGTGTGGTCTTGGGGGGCTGGGGAGAGAGAAAATGACTGACTTTGAAAATAAGGATAGGAGAATGTATTTTGCCCATTTGTTTTATTTTTTAAGTATGACAAGCAAACAACAGAAATAAAGCCATTTTGGCACCTTAAGAGAATGCAATGGATTAGGATATTATTCACCTGTGAAAATTCCAACTGCATTTTACTTTCAGTTTTTAAATTTTTTCTTTAGATATAAGATGTTCAATTTTTTGCCATGAAATATCCTTACAACTTAGTATTTCATGGAAATTATCTATTTATGTATTAAAATATAGATTTTAGAGCTGTTATTCTAATATAAGTATTCCAAGTACTCTAATTTGCGAAATAATCTCCTAATGTCACATTTTAAAGTCAATTGTCAAAAGTAACCATGTGGCCTCAAGTGCAATCCAAATGTTCCAACTCGTCTTTATCTGCTTGAAGGGTACTTGAGATTTTAATGCTTAAACAAAGGCATTGTGATGATTAGCTACTGATTTCTAGTCAAACAGTGAAGTAAGTGGTTTTAAAAAATGGGAACTCTTCCAGAAAAAAGCTTTTTTTTCTTAAAATTTCCAAACAACTTAAAAAATGAAATTAAACTGCATTGATGTCTCAGATATGTGAGTGCATTTCGATGTTTTCTTAGAGAAACTTACTTACTCCTGATATTGTTTTAAATATACCAAGCATAGCAGGTCTGATATGCAGAGAAGAAAAGAAAACTGACTTCAACTTCCAGCCAACTCTCTTGCAGATAACTTCTAGTTTTTCAAAGAAGAGCTCCGGAAAGTAATATAGAGGAAGCAATTTAAGCAGATGCTTTCTTGTGGAAATAAATGTTTCAAAGATCATAGTCTATTCTTGGTGGGCCAGTAGCTTCTGTGTGTAAAGATCATAATTTGTCAACAAACTGCACCAGATGCGCATGAGGTTTATTCTCCTGGACTAAAAAGTTGCTTTGAAACTATAAGAAAAGACCTACATTTCAGAGGATACAAGTGCCTCAGTTTTCAGGGCACCTAATGTGGCAGTTGAGAGTTGTGGAGTTCACAAGCAGCACAGAATCCAATTTTGCTTTCAAATTTGGTGTTCTTATGTGCCCTGACTAGAGGAATCCAAATGCACAGGTTGTAGTCTTTCCAAGAACAGAAGGTTGGTATCAAAGGCTTTCCTCAGTGAAGTAGGGACTGTGGCAGTACTTCCAGGAGCAGGGCTGCAATTAATTCTTAAATACAGTTGGAAGGAGGGCCCTGCTTGGTTGCTGTGGGCTCTGCTCGTACTTCAGAGATGAATGAGTGTAAAGCACAGAGCATGGGGAGATTATAACCTGTCAGGCTGCAGAAAGTGAGGGCAGAGGGAAGAGTTAGGCAGTTGATGAGAACATGTGCATACTGTAATGATTTCTGAAATATGGTACATAATATATATGACATGATAAACTAAAGGCTCAGAAAGCTCTCATTGTTAGTTTGATTGCGTGAATGTGTGATGGTCAGTCTTGTTTATACAGAAGGAACATTTTTGGGTGGAGAGAGAAAGGGGAGGAATGTTCTGGTGACAAGATGTGCCAACTCTGTCAGGAATGAATGGCAAGATGTAATTTCCTAGTACTCCTTATAGAACATTTAGTGATTTTCCTCAACGCAGAATAGGAATAGTGGCAAAAAGTTTCAAGGACTACAGAGTAGTGAGATAACAGAGGAATTAAGCTAAGTAAAATATTGTCTAATAGGAAATACATGTCTTCATGTCTCAACTTCTTGGGGACAGAAGATAACAACAAAAAAATAAGATTATTCTTCCATGGAGAGATTCCAAGTTGATAAAGAGAGCTTTCCCAAATTTGTGATACAAACCATACCTTTTCAGAAAAGGAGACTTGCCTGCATATCATCAATTCAAATTTCTTATTTAGTAACTAACTAGGAAAGTCACTCAATAGATATAAACAACTTTGTATGTCTCTTTCTCTATCTCACCATTTGCAGGTTTCCACCATGACTACATCATCTAGTTCCCTGCAGTTCTTGCTCTCTCTCTCTCTTTCTCTCTCTCTCTTTTTGGTAGCAGGGATCAAGCAACCTCGCATCTACTAGGCAGGCACTTATGCCACTGAGCTAAATCCCCAGCCCTATTTTTTCAGACAGGGCTTTGTTTTTTTGTGTTCAGGCTTTGTTTCTACCCTTAGCTGGAAAGCAAGGGAATACGTACCTGTGTATATGCATATGTAGCTGAGAGCAACCCTGGGTTGTTATCCCACTAACATGCTCAAGCAAGTGAAAACACACATCAATCCAATTCAGGAGGGGAAAAAAGGAAATATAACCAAAAACTCATCTCGTGTTCATGAATCACACATAGTAATAGTGAGCACATTTTGTAATAAACAACTGATGGTATGGATAGCTGGAAATATTATATTATTTTAGAACAACATATTTTGTATTTTAGGAATATTCTATACTTGGAATTTATGTTCATTGAATATATATAAAAAAGAGAGGTATTTCCCTAGTGCTCTCCACTTAATTTTTCTGTTTCAAAACTAATGTGTAATTTTATGGTAACATTTTGTTGCTAAAGGGCCAATTATCTCTCTTTTTCAACTGGATGATTTTTGCAGTTAGAGTAACTACTGCCTTTAGACTTATGTGTTTTCACAGAGTCTACTCTGCTTTATATCTCCAGTGCATCATGAAACTGATGTCCCATTCACTGGGGAGAGTATTTTCACTCTAAGTCAGTTAGGGTTGGGCATGATTCCATAGTTACAGACTCAAGTACAATAGATTAAATAAAATCAAAGTTTATTGTTTCTCATACATGTAATGTCCAGAATGGATAGTGATGTAAATATGGAGGGATGAACCATCACATAAATGCCAATTTAAAGTTCTAAAAAAAGAAAAGGAGAAACACAATGGTTTAAAGTCATTGGAGACAGAAAGGAGATAGAGAAGGATTCAGTCATTGAAAGAAGCAAATCTTATCAGGAAAAATCATATTTTATAGGTTTTCCCCATATTTATACAGATATTTATACAGTACTCTCCAGTACTCAAGGTGCATCATCTTGAACTCTACTAGAAAGTTCAGTCCTGTTAGGCTGACATGTACAGGGGATAGAATTTAGGACATGCGCAAATATTTAGAAGTGCGGAGATAGGTGGGGACTTAAAAGCAGAGAAAATCAGGGTAAGGGGCTTCAAAATTTTACATTAATGTGCTTAAGAAATTTTGGCTGGGATGAAGCATTCAGAAAGACAAGAATGAAAAGCAACAATAGGAAGCTTCAAGAACTGAGCAGAGATTTAAGCTGTTGTTCACCATCATAGAGACAGAAATGAAGTTTAAGTCCCACCAAGTTAGAATGCCTTGTTAAATACCTCAGGAACTCACTGAAGTCCCAGAAGGATTATTTCTAAGGAATGAGGTCTTTATTTTAGGATTAAGGAATTTAGTTTACTTCCAGGGCAAAGCAATACATGAACAAAGTCAAAACCATCCTTTCACAAGTAATAGAAATCAGTAGAAATTTAACTTCCTGTTAGATCAAAACTCAACACTTTTGAGGAACCTACAATCTCTGCAACTCAGAATTTTTAAAGACTATCATTTCCAATTTTAACTATAAAATAAACATTATTGGACCTATGAACAAACTGGAAAATATGATCCATATACAAGAGAAGAGTCTATCAAAAGAAACAGAATTCAAAAAAAAGAAAGAAATAGAATTTAAGAAGATCAGGATGTTGGAATTAGAAAGTAAATACTTATCATGGAATCAAAGGAAAAACAGTCATAACAAATAAACTGATGAGGACTCTCAATAAACATTTGCGTATATGAAAATGAATTAAAATTTAAAAGTGAAAATTGCAGAATTTGAAATGAAAAATTCGTTTTTGGGTTAATGATCTTGAAAAACTAATATAATCTCCATTCTTTTGGCCCCAGGTAAAATTTCTTCCAGAGTCAATATTCTAGGATCATGTCACTATTTTTGAAATAGGGTCCTGTTGTATTACTGAAATGATATACAGTCTAACATATTATTCATTGTATCTAAATAGTTTCTTGCAACTTTCATCATTAGATATGTTTACAAAAAGATAGAATACCACATCCAGTTGTATCTTAATTAAAAACAAATTTCTTGACTCTCCAGAGCATTTAAGAGAAGTGGCTTGAGGCAAGCAAACTAAGAAAACAGCAATGATTGTTACTGTTATTTTTTTTTTTAACCATTATATTTGACAATATACACTCAAACTTTGCTAAGTTTTCTAAAGATCATGCACAAGGAAATTTAAAAGTATTACTATATATAGTAGTTTCATGTATTCAAAATTAAAGCGTGTAAAATCTATGCACCACTACTATGTTTTGATAGAGATGATCGAAAGGTTAGCATAGGCTGAACTGGACAAAATGGGAGGTTATTCATCTGAGTTAAAGGTTTAAAATCAGGCAGGGTAGATGTGGTGAAGAGTGGCAAATGGGATGTTAACAATCTTATGGTTTGAAATATAGAACTTTTCTGGTTGTGTGTCCGTTTTGTTGTTAAACGGCATTAACGCCCAACCTTCGCGAGTGATGGATAAACTAACGTGTGATCATTAAGAAGCAGATCATTCTTTAATTTAAAACATGCTATACTGCTCTTCACTTGCAGAAATTAGTAACAGAACAGGATAAAAACTGAATGAAAACATTTGATGCCTTTATTATAACATTATTGTAATCTTGATTTTGGAATTAAAAACCATGACAATCATCCCATCTTTTGAAATGAAGATGCAATACTAACATGATTTCATGCCTTCAATATCTATGAAAACATAAAAATTAATAAAAAATAGCCAGGTAGTTAGACAAATACAATTATAATTCCAGTTCTATTAATAGCTAACTGCACCTCTCTAGCAAGACCCTCATCCTCTTTGTGGGCATCTTCTTCTCTATAAGATTAAGCAGGAAATTTCAGTAGATCTCAAGATCTTTTCAATGTTCTGTGACTTTACAAATTTCTGCAAAAATAATAATTTTGCAAGGATGACTTCTGGGTAGAGTTAATGCATTCTTTCTGTTTGATTTATATAAAAATTTAGTCTGGGAGGGTTGTAGTCATGATTAAATAATGGAAACAGATCAGGTTCACTGTCTACTCAAGACACTAACTGCCTCTAAGTTTGCAAAGCCTGCAGGAAATTTTTTCAGGACAAATACAGATCATATGTCTGAATTGTGTATTACAAATTCTCTGGTTGTACAGAATACAGTCTAAACTCAATGCAAAGAACTTGAGTGTTTATGCCTCTCTTTTAAGGTTATGCTGTCTTTTTAGAAAGAAAGTTCTAATAATAAGCACAGGCAAAACTGACACATACCAGGTTTGAATTATGCAATTTTAAATAGGAGGATGATGTAGAATAGTTGGTAGGTACTGAGTAAAAAAATCATGGGTTTTAAGTTCAGCTGATATAAACTTTGCAATCTCAAGAGTTTTATTTGGTTATTTTTAAGATAAGAAGCCTGAATCAATTCATTTGTAAATCTCTTCAGTTTTAACACTATCAGAGTTGTGTCATTTCAGTTTGTCAGTTTGGGGCTGTTTTCCATATTGCAATTTAAAATAAAATATCTGCCTCAAGTAACAAGCATTTCCTGAGCACCAAATAAAAGGACTCAATCATAAAGATGATGATAATATGGTGCAATATTTAAAAGGACTGGACATACTTTCCCCTGGCTTCAAATTTGGTAAGCAGAGTTAAACTTAGTATAGATATTTCATACTTAGCACCAACATCAGATAACATACTTCTATTGTCTCATGGGAATGTTTGCTTCTTACTTTCATAAGATGACTTTCATCATGCCTATGAAGTTTATTTTCAAGGTGTGTATACTTACTTGTAACAAAACAATGATTAAAATGACATTTCATGCAATATTATTTTTGAAGGGGTTTAACATTTTCATAGGGTGTTATTCAAAAAGAAATCTTATTAGAAGATTATATTTGGATAATTTTTCATTATCTTTGTTAAGTATAGGTTAGGAAGTGCTACTTCAAATAAACAGATTAGCTCTCACAGATATAGATACAGAGATAAAAAGTAGACCTTATTTACCTTAAAGACATTGGGAAAGGATCTCAAGGATGAATATTTGGATTTTTCCAAGTAAATCCATTTTGAGCTGCTGTTCCTCATGGTATTTTAACTTCAAATCTTTTGCCTACCAAATGGAGGAATGACTCACTTAGATGCTATGCAAGAATCAATCATACTATTGTAGAACTAGTTTATGGTTGTTCATTCCTTGGAGACCATTATGCAAGTTTAGAAAGTGTAATTTGCATGTGAATGTTTTTTGTTGAGTAGATATGAGTAAGTTTGGAGAGGTTATACTGGGATTTTCCATTTTCTAGTTTGGCTTTTTTCTGGAATGCTGTCTTTATTTATTAGTCAAAAGTGTCCTCCCTTTTCAAACTCTATCATTCTATCTTCAGTTATAAAAGTATGTATTTTTGCTAAATATCGAGGTGATGTAGTAGCAGACACACGAGCTAGAAATTCCTTTTACAAAATATCAGTGATATTCTCACTCCAATATTTGAGGTGGTTTAATCTCAACAAAACATACACTGAAGGTGCAGTACTTAGAGATTATTTCAGTACCTCCATGACAACAAATATACTGTCTAAAAATGAGGTTGATTTCAGTTCCTAAGATGAAGCACTCTAGAAGCTCAGACTTGCTTACTGTCTTCCTGTAAATAAAAACATGTGGAAGAAATATTGAAAGTATATTTTAAGTGCTCTAATAACTTGGCAAAAAGTGCAGAACACTACACTGAGAAATCAATTGATGCTGAACTCTGAGGATGTGATGACTTATATCTTGAGGAAAACAATGAATTAAATTTTAGTTTTTGTTGTTTGGGGCTAGAAAAACATTAGCAAAGCCCAGAGACCTCTCAAAGGGGAGAAGTTTGAAAAGGCTTTTTATAATTGACAATTCAGCTATAAGTTGACACTGATTAGATTGTCTGTCTACTGAACTAAATTAATGTATCACGTCTCCCATCAAAGGATCGAAAATGAAAAGAGACTATATTAAAACTGAAATTAGGCTAAACAAAATCTTTCTTAAGTATTCATTACTACAAGTAGTCCCTTACACAGATTTGTAACAACAAGCTGTATCTTCTTCATACACGTAACTTAAATGGTGCAGATTTATAGCACCAGTTTAAACCAGTTATACATACATACCTTAAGTGGTCCAAGGCTTACATTCTTTTAGGTCACTCAGAAGTAAAATAAATAAAAATCATCCTGGCAGAAACGCAGCTTCCATTCAAGTCTCAAGGAACGTTCACAGGTAAAGGGCACAGCACATGAGCTCTCTGGAAAATCCATTGAAAGACACACACACACACACACACACACACACTAAAATCAAGGTACCATGAGTGAAAAATAACAGGAAAACAGATATATTTGAGAAATTTTAATTATGTGAACTCTATAGTTTTATAGTACTCCTAATACTTTCTTTCATGAGGGAATCAAAAAGGGACTGGTGGTAGTAGTGCATATTAGCACTGGTGAAAAGTAATAAAGAAAAATCACAAAGTATATTTTATAAAGATTTAAGTAAGGCTTCAAGAAATGAAAAATAGTTGGGTAGGTTGGCACACATGTGTGATACTAGCTACTTGGGAGGCTGTGGTGGGAGGATTACAAGTTTGAGGCCATCCTGGCAATTTAGCAAGATTCTATCTCAAAAGAACAAATTAAAACTAATGAATAAACTAACTGAATAAATGAATAAGTGAATGATTGTGACTTGGAATTAGCTTGTTGTTCCCTGGGTTCATTCTCCAGGGAAAAGAAAGAGAGAGAGAGAGAGAGAGAGAGAGAGAGAGAGAGAGAGAAATTGTTATAAAAAGTCTGAGTGGAAATATCAATAAAACAGTGTTTCACTAAGTTAGTAAATAGGACATTAGAGTTGAAGAAGCTATCCAAAATACAGAACTGAGAAAAATTAGAAAATATGAAAAGCATATAATATGAAAAAAATTAAAAGGTATTCCAGATGAGAAGAGAAAAACCAAGCATGGTAGAAGCAATACTTGAAGTAATAATGGTAGAAAATTTTTCAGAGTTAACGAATGACACTATTTATAGAAGAACTGCAATTATATCAGAAATGTCTTTCCCCCTATATGCTTGCTGCCCACTCTCTCCTTGACTCCTAACCTTTTGCTTTGCTTCAGCCATTGTCATAATACGGAGATACTCTGGGGCGCTGTGTAGATCCATTGCCTGGTAACCAGTTATTTGCTTGGAAGCATCAGTCCTCACTTTTGGCTGCTATTGTATGATGGGACAGCTTTGGAAACTTCTGGCTCTTTCTGCCACCTTTGGTTTAGATGAGATGCTACACTCTAAAAAGTGTCTTGGTTACTTTTCTCTCATTGCTGAGACAAAATACCTGATGCCCACAATTAGGGAAGGACAGGTTTATTTAGCTTACAGTGTTTGGAGGCTTCAGTCCATACTCAGTTGTCTCCAAGGCAGGGTAACGTGGTTGAGGGGCAGCCATTCATGGCTGCTGCAAGCAACAAGAGTGAAAAGGGCAAGAAAGGGAAAAGCAGGCCTCCTTCCCTCCCTTATATTGTGTGCTGGTTATCTGCTTCTGGACAGGTGCAGCACTTATGTCACCAGTCCCAGTATTAGACAGTGAACCAACCACAAATGCTAGATTCAGCTGCCTCCATGACTGCATGAGACTTTGGGGGAACACCTGAACAAGCCATAACAGGAAGCTTGATAAGGCTTTTTGAACTATTCCCCAAAGGGCTACCATAATGTAAGTTGAAGTTAGGCAAACCTGAACCAAGGGGCTTCAGGAAACAGGAACCATTTATACAATTTCACTTCCTCCCCATTTTCTCCCCAAGGACTGTTCTAGGATTCTTTGCTCCTTAACTTCTCTGAAGATGCCCTTATGAGCTGGGAAGACAGTTCACCTGAACTCTTAGTTATCTTATGTTCCACTGTCTCTTGAATCAGACAGCAGAATGTGTACGCATCAACTCACATTATTTCCTGTCCTTTCCTGCCTCCCCCCTTCCCCCATACTGTCTCTGTTCTAAGGTATTGTTTCTCAGAGAAACCATGACTACTTAATGTGTGTGTCAGACTCAAACTTGTGTTCTCTTTTTTCTTTTCTTTTCTTTTTTCTTTTTTTCTTTTTTTTTTTTCTTTTGATGCCAAGGATTGAACTCACAATGTCACGCCTGCCAGGCAGGCACTTAGGCCACTGAGCTAAATCCCCAGCTATCTTGTTTTTTCTTTTCTTTTCTTTTCTTTTCTTTTCTTTTCTTTTCTCTTCTCTCTTCTCTTCTCTTCTCTTCTCTTCTCTTCTCTTCTCTTCTCTTCTCTTCTCTTCTCTTCCTTTCCTTTCCTTTCCTTTTCTTTCTTTCTTTCTCTTTCTTTCTTTCTTTCTTTCTTTCTTTCTTTCTTTCTTTCTTTCTAATTGGGGCACTAAGGAAATGATGCTATTGACTCCTAACGCAGATTAAAGCAAAACCAGAAGCAAGACACACACAGACTCATCAAAACGAAATTCCAGGTATTGAAGACAAACAGTTAGGGGACATCCAGAGAGCAAGGATAGATGAATTTGAGAGAAATGATAATTGAAATAAAGATTGAATTCTCAAAAAAGAAGCACAAATGAAAACAAACTCAATATACAATGTTCTCAGATAAAATAACTGAAAATATAGAGTATATTTCAAGAAAAATGAAATGTTGAAACCTAAAAAATAAGAACTAGAAATATTTCCACCAACAAATTGTGATAAACTTTCAGTTTATTACAAGCAGGAAAAGAGTGATTCCAGATGGAATGTCTGTCACGCACAAAGGAATGAAGAGAAAATATATTGGGAAAATGCAAGAGAATCTAGAAAAAAAAATAGACTTCATAACAACTAGTTGCATGAAGAATAAAGATAATATATGACAGTAATAAAATATACAATATGCATAAGAAATGCAGGAAATTAGCGTTAGTGTGAATACCCAAAGTTTTGGAAGAAGGGTAAAGACACTGATTAAATTTGTACTTAGATAAGTTTTTACATAGAAAAACAGATAAAATGACTGTAATTTTATTGTCTGAATACAGGAGCAAGTAAGCAATGAAACAACTTCTTTAAAATGCTGAAACATTAAAATAAATTGCTGTATAAGAATTATTCCTATAGAAAAATATGTTTAAAACATAAAAACATAGTAAAATATTTTCAGAAACAAAAACAGAGAATTTGACACCAATAATTCTGTACTACAAGAAATGTTAAAATAATTTCTTCAGACAGAAGGAATATAATACTAGATAAAAACATGGATCTACATAAGAAATAGCATGAGAAATAGTATACATGTGCACAAAAATAAAATACATTTATTCTTATTTAAAGTTTTCTTTAAAATGTAACTTAAAATATCACAGTCATGAGATTTATAACATGTAGGGCAAAAATATAATACAACAATAGCACAAAAAACTAGCAAGGAGGAACAGAAGTAAGCTACACACTTACATTTATTTATTTCATTTAAACTTAATCTCATATTTCACTTAGTTTTTGAAGAAGCATTTTGTAATCCTGAAAATAACAAACTGAAATAATAAAACGAAGTTTTAGTCACTAATCCAAAGGATGCAAAGATTTGTTTACTATTGCTGCTATACCAAATTATTCAGCCTACCACATTCGCATCCATCCTATAATCAAAATGCATTCACCATATCCTCATGTCCTTGAAAATTTCAACTTTTTGCAGTGTTCACTCAAATCCTTAAAGTGACATTAAGATCTTACTAGATCAAAAGTCCAGACATTCAGGACTGTCCAATACTTGGCTTGCTTGGGTCACATTAAGTGATGTGGAATGGTTTTAGCCATCAGGTTGGATGCATGCAACTGAATGCTGACTCTTTGGATATGATTTGTTCTGGGGAAATACTTCTCTCTACCTAGGTACCTGTTTAACTAGAAAATAAGTTGTTTGATTCCAAAATACAATGCTGGGAAAAACACACTTACAGACATTAGGCTCTGGTTAGCTAGTTTCACCTGAGGACAGAATGGTAAGAAAACAGAATTCTCTAGCACATTTCTCAATGATTTCTGCCTTGGTTACTTTTCTCTTGTCGCTGAGACAAAATATGTGACACCCAAAGTGAAGCAAAGAAAGGTTAATTTTATCTTACAGTTTTTTGGAGGTTTCAGTCCGTACTCAGTTGGTTCCAAGGCAGGGTGGCATGGCTGAGGGGCAGCCATTCATGGCAGCTGCAAGCGACAAGAGCCAAAGTGCAAAAGAAGGAGGCATGCCTCCTTCCCACCCTTACACTGTACGCTGGCTCCCAGTCTCTGGGCAGGTGCAGCACTCACATCACCAATCCAAGCACTAGACAGCGAACCAATTACAAATACTAAATTCAGCCACCTCCACGATTGCATGAGGTTTATGGGGGCGGTCCAAACACAAGCCATAACAATATTAGAATAAATAACAAAAGGACTCAATTGAAAAAAAAGAGTAGACTAGATTGGACAATTAGAAAAAAATAGAAAAATACAGACTTCTGTCCAAAATACCTATAATTATATTTGCATACAATAGTCTAGGTCTTTGCAACCACAGATGGAAAACATTTTGTTTGAGATTGGAAATAAAAGAGTAACAATCAACTATGTACAGTCTAGCATTAATAAACTTTGGATAAAAGGCAATGAAAAATTAAAAGAAAATGCTAGAAACAAAAACATTTCATACAAAAGCAAGTTATAAAATTCTGGATCACTGTGTAAATAGCAGTCACTGTAATCTTAAGAATATTAGTATCTCATTTTATGCCTAATAATATTCCTTTCTTGAGTCAAGAATATACGACCATCTAAATATGCAACTTTTGACAACAAAGCTTCAAAATACATATTAAAAACCAAGCATAAAAATTAATCTTAGAAGTAGGAAGAAGAAAAGTATATAACATTCAAGGAAGGAATGCACATACTGACATCTAACATCTGAACTTATATGATTAAAGTCAGAAGAAAATGGAATGAATATATTTAAAACTATAAAATAAATAACTGCTAACCCGAGTTTATATACTCAGTATAAATATTCTTTAACACATTAGAAAATATTTTCAATTAACCTGTATGTTTGTACTGTGTGTCTAATTTTCAGACTAAGAAAAAAAATCCTAAATTGAACATACAGATGTGTAAGAGTACATATATGAATAACAAAGCCTGAATATTGTTCATAGTAACAATAATGGTTATTTTTTGGTGAGTTTAAAATAATTTTGACTAATTTCAGTCTTACAAAAATCCAATAAATTATTAGCCAGTCATATACATTTTTGTAATTAAATGTATATCTAGCTGGGCTCATATATTAGTTAAAGTTTGGTTTAAAATTGGAAAAGCTCTTGATATAATACACTTCATATAGAATGGTGATTGATTTCTTGCTAAATTTATTTTTCCTGGCACAAAACTAGAGTATATTTCTGATGTGATTGAGTTGTATTCAAATAATATGAGATGGGCTGATGTGTGTAAATTCCAAACCTGATTTACAAAACCTCATATATGTGATTGTCTGTGTTCTGTGGATTACACAGTGAGATTCAGTACCAAACTGACTATGGAAGTCAAATTTTGAAGATTAAGGTATCACTGTCAGATTGTTTCTAACTCACTCTGTGTTGAAGAGCTCCAGAAACTTAATTACCTAACCTGCCTATAACATCTATTGTGTTTAAACTATTGCATATTTGATGAATTAGAAATCAATGAATTGTAATTCAATGATTTTCCTATTTAAAGAGAAAAATCAAATTCAGAGACAGAATTTCACAAAATTCAACATCCATTCATGATAAAGAAATTGGCAAATTAAACAAGATCTGTTTTTACTATTACAAGTGATATATGTATATGTTATTCCCCAAAAACAAAAAAGTAGAGAAAATATACTTCATGATAATATTGACCTTGATCACATATTAAGATAAGAAAAAGAAACAAACGATATAAATGATATATAGTCTGAAAGGATAAATATTTTTAAATGATAGTGATTTGCAATTAAAAAGAAATCTATGGCTAATTATTATAAAAACTTTTGGTGCAGTTGGATTATAGAAATCATTATACAAAAATCACTTATATTTCCCTGTACTTCCAAAGAATCCACAGATATATTTGCTACCTTTTCTCATAGCCTTGGTCCATTAATATAATTTAGAAATGAATGTTGAAAGTATTTTTACATACCTTTATGGAAAGATTTTACGGAAAAGAAATTCATACCATAATGGAAACCATAGCAGTTTCTATCAAAATTGGTATAGGGGCTGGGGATATAGCTCAGTGGCATAAGCACCTGCCTGGCAAGCATTAGGTTCTGAGTTCAATTCCTGGTACAAAAAAAAAAGATGTAAACATTTAGTGCAAAGTTCATTAGTACAGGATTGTGCACATCTCTTTCAGTAAGTGAACCTGACAAGTTAATTCTTTTATTGATAGGGAAAAGCACAAGACCAAGCATGGTGCAGGCAGTCCCACAGGACTAGAAGGTGGGACTGTTTATCCCCCCACACATAAAAACTATAAAAATTAACACTGCATGATACTTTGTATCATAATTGAAGAGTTGGACGATCATATATATAGTATGGATACAAACTCATCAAACAAGGAAACGACTTATGGCAGAGCTGTTACAGATCAGTTAAGTGAGGGTGTGATAATTATTAACACAAAAATAGGACTTTTATCTCATATTCTACAAAAATTAATTCCAGGAAAATAAAAGACCAATATGTGAAAGTTGAAACTATAAAAGCTGTATGAAATATGTTTCATAAAATATATGAAAGTATATTCAGTTATACTTGGGACCTTGAAGTAACAACTAATGTTTTAAACAGCATACAAAAAGTATCATCAATAAAGAAAACAATAATAAGTATTAATACATAAAAAGAACATCTGTACAGAAAATGAAACCATAAATGGAATGAAAAGACATTACATTGAAGACAATATCTTAATCATATATATATATATATCCAAAATACTAATCCTTTCTGATTAATTTTTATCTGTACATTCTAAATATATATATACACTCTACATACTAACATATTAACTAAAGGTGAAAGACAATCATCAAAAATTGCACAATACTGTCAACAGGTTTTTCACAAAAGAAGAATCAAGAATAATTAATCAATATAGAGGGAAAAAGCTTAACACAATTAATAACAAAAACATTAAAAGTTAAGAGAAAATGACTTGATATCACCAAGATTTCCAAAAATTTAAAAGTCAACAATATTGGATCTTTGTGAAGATTTAAATTATTGGAATACTGTTGACCTACTGGAGAGTATGTAAATTGAGATAGTTGTTTTGGGAAACTTTTCTATATTGTTAATAAACTTAAATGGGGTTACATTCTATTACAGAGCCACTCCATTCCAGGTGTATATTCAAGAAAAAAAGGTCTTTTTAAGCACACAAAAACAGAAACAAGCTAGGTGTGGTGGCACACAGCTGTAATTTAGAATTTTGGGATACTGAAATAGGAGGCTCACAAATTTGAGCCTCACGTGAGTCATCTATTAAGAGGATAACAATATGTATGTAGCATACATGGGGTATCTCCTCCTGAAGGTGGTACCCTTTCTTAACTCCCTATTATCTGGCTTTGAAATCCTGTATCTTTTTCATTATTTTGTTTGGTTTGATTTTATTATATCTGATGGCATGGGCAGCTATTTCAAAGATAACAAGATATATTATGGTAGCCATTTTGGATTTGCTATTATCTTGTTTTGAAGTCCTGTATTGCATTCATTGTTTTGTTTTTATTGGTTCTATTCTGGTTTGCTTTGTTTGATTTTACTATGTCTGAAGGTATGGGCAGCTATTTTGAAGACAACAATAGTCATTATGTTAACCATTGTTGATTTCCTTATTTTGAAATCCTGTGTCACTTACACTGTCTTGTTTTGATTGACTTTATTCTGTTTTATTTTGCTTGGTTTTATTCTCTTTAAAATAAAATTTAAAAAAAGAAAAAGAAAGCCCAAAAGCTGATTAAGGAGAACACACTCAGTTACAATTTGAAAATGTTCAAAGCCTAGAAATTTAGCTTTGGGGGTGATGGTCTCCAAAGTAATTGACAATGATTGACAGTGACAGTACCTGAGCCATCTGGCTTCTTGCTTCTATCCTTTCTTTCTGATTTCCTAAAAATCTCCTTGCAAAACAGTTGTATTTCAGTATACGTTGCTTCATCTAGCTCCATCTCCAGTGAAACTTTCATGGATTCTTTGAGATTCTCAGGTGTGAAGGACCAGAATTCTGTAAAGTAGTCCAAGAGTGACTCTACTATTCAAGTTTATTATCCTGTGTTCTTAGACTTTCTCACCTTGGTACATTTGTGGTGGATAAACACTTTATTCTGAGACTCTGTTCTTTGCAGTGTAGGGTATTTGGCAGACTGTCTGGTCTGCACACATGAGATACCAATATC
The DNA here is from genome assembly GCA_004363535.1 of Dasyprocta punctata. Lineage (NCBI taxonomy): Eukaryota > Metazoa > Chordata > Mammalia > Rodentia > Dasyproctidae > Dasyprocta > Dasyprocta punctata. Next base: position 8,076 of record RJWM01020659.1, on the reverse strand, counting down.
TAAACATCAACTATCCCACAGGATATAGTGCTTCTCTTGACCACCTCTCCTGAAAGAGTATACAAAAATAATTTGCATGCTTTGGGGTTCCTATAATCTTGTTTCTACAGGGCAAAAGAACAGGTATGGGAGAGACTTATTATAATAGCAGAATGTATATTGTGCATTATACCAGGCTTTGGAGGATTCCCAAGGACATAGATACATTTATAGCATTACACAGATTTTTCCTTTGGTTATAACCATTCATCTTCAGAGGACAAGTTTATTTGGTATATTTTTAAGACATTCAGAGCTCACCTTTATTTTGGGAAATCAGACTTGTCTCCAAACAGTGCATGGTACAAGATGCAATGTAAGTATATTTTCATCATGTTCTCTAACTCAGTATCTCTCATGTTAGGAAGATCTAGGACTAATGCACTCTGAATCCAAACTGGTAATATTAAAACTCCATCGTCTAAGACAGTGCATTTTTGCCAGCCTTCCTTTTATTTTTCCTTTCTCTCTCTCCCTCCCTTCTCTCCTCCCTTCCTTCACCAAGTCTCATTTTAAAAGGACTTTAATATGGATAAATCTCAGTATATTAAGACAGAACGGGTGTGTTCAGAGACTCCTTTGACGAGTCTCCACAAGTGATCTTTTATTGTGTTCTCTGAAATACCTTTGACATGTAGGGCTCTGTGGTATCTACTTTGAAAACACTGATGTAGAAGAAGCAATACCTCAGTGAAAATGAATATAAACATAAGACACACACAAATTCAGACCTATCAAGAATTCTAAAAATGAATGAGAGATAGAGTTCTGCTTAGCTAGGAAGACTGAGAACAGAGAGAAAGAGAGAGAGAGAAAGAGAGAGAGAGAGGGAAGAGACAGAGAAAGAGAGGTAAATTTGTATGTATTTTCAAACACATAACAAACCAATGAAAAAAATTTGTCAATATTTTAATATTAATTTACATAACCCATTATCTTTTATTCTTATTCTTAAAATGGATCATACAGAAAAACAATACCGTGTTGTAGGAAAGGCCTGCTTATCAGGACATCTGGTTTGATTTAACCCCTGTTCTGTGGTCCTGAGAGAAACAAACACCTGCCTCAGTTTCTCTGTCTCCAAACTGGGGCTAAGAATCATGCCTACCTTCAAAAGAGTCCAAAGGATTACTTGAGGTAATGTATTTGAAAGTCATTTGTGAAACATGTTATGCCAGAGAGAGTACTATAGAGTATAATAGATTTTTGTCTGATACTCATTTTATTGACCCTAGAAACCACTAGGAAGAAGCCAGTGGTTGAGTCTATCGCTTTCTTGATTGTGTATTAAAAATAAAGTTTCAAACTCACACTGTCTTTAAAATTTATAAACCCCTCATTCAATATAGACCACTGAATATGAGGCTTTGGTAGAGAAGTAAGGGTTTTTTGGCAGATAGTAGCTATAGTCTGAATGGAGCTTTTCTTCATTTTTACCATGGTGCTGACTATCTGCAGCACTGTGACAAGCCTGGGGTTCCTCTCTAGTTAGTAGAAAGCAGCAGGGCTCTCTGAAAATGATTTATATACAAATTGTGGCCACTCTGAAACTAGGGCAGCTGATATCTTGGGCTTCATCTGCTTAGTACTTTAGACCTGGTCCTGATGGTAGAGTTCATGTATTAAAGATTGGTTTGGGGACTTCCTAATGTCAATGTATGCGGATAGATGGCCTGAGCTCCTTAGGCACAAATGTTAATGTTAAAATTGATGATTTTTTTTGTGACTTGATAGACTGAAATTGAAAACAGCAGGAAGGTATAAACAAGATATGTATACTTTATTTTTTTTCTTTTGAGGTGGAGAAGTTTTGAAATGCAAATGAAAAAGACCAAGGAAATGTTACAAGCCGAAATGTTGGGAACTTGTTTTCCTGAGTCTTGTATTCCTTTTTGTTAAGATTCACTTGATTTTTTTAAAAAAATAATGCTGAAGGGAATTAAGAACAGTACAAATACACTTTAAAGAAAATAGTTTTGATTTTGATTTTGATGTTGTTTCAGAGGAAATTGTTGAAAAATCTTTTCTTTCTTTTTTTTTTTTTTGCGGGGGGGTATAGGGCATTGAACTCACGACCTTGAGCCTGACAGGCAGGCACTGTGATGCTGAGCTATATCCCTAGACAAAAAAAAATCTTTCCTTAATAGATGAAATTGAATGAATGTTTCACAGTAGATTAGTAAGTAGAAGGTTGAATTTTTTTCTCTTGAATCTTAATACTGTTTGTACTGTCAGTTTAATATGTGAGAATGTTGTTGAGCAATTTATAGAGTTTCAGATGCAATAGCTATTATTGCATTAAAATAGTTTCTTCTTTCTTTATATACCAAATACATCCAATAATGTTTACTTTTGATTAATCCATTGACAAACAGTCGATGGTTAGCAGTTACGTTTTCCTGGCAATTCTTATAGAAGCAAATGAACAAAATTCTGTACATTTTGTATTTGACCACGATTATTTTCCTAATACACAACTGATGTGTAACTGATTTTATTTGAATTTTGAAAAAAGCTCAATTTTTTAGATTCTTGAACTGTGGCTCTATCCCCTTGAGTTAATCAATTATGCAACACTTTAAATCGAGAGGGTCATTTGAATTTTTCCAATGTAGCATTTCAAAATATTGCAATGGCTTTTCAATATATTACCTAATTTTTGTTACATTAATCCAAGCTAACAAAAATAAATAAATAAACTTGGAATGGCACCATAAACATGTAGGATTTAAGTTCCTTTTGGTTGACTTCAGCCATTTAACTATGAGGTCAGAGAGGGGCTAACGTCAGGAAATTCCTAACTAAATGCCTGCCCAACATGTCTTCATTTGAAACAATTTTGAAACTATTTTGTCAACATTCACTGAAGATAAATTGTACTGCTTCTAAAACAAGTGTATATCATAACATTCTCCTTCTTCATTTGTTACAGCATGACCATGAATAATTTCATTTTGATTTTTCTACTATATTCTTGACTTATATTAAAATTTCTGTTTACAATGTTATTTATTTGAAAGCTAATTTATTGCCAGTGAAGTGCAATGTAAGTTGAGATGGAAGAACTTGGGTATAGCTTCTTTAGGAGTTGACATCAGTCATCATTACAGTTTCTCTTGTCACTGGCAACATTCTTTCTGGGCTAAGCTTAGAGAATACATTTGTTTTCTCTGATATTTACAAATGCTTTCTGCATTGCAAATGAGTGAACATATTCACAACTATAGAGAGCAGAACTTTTTTTAGCAACAGTTTCCTTGTTTATGTAGTTTATTTTGACAGCATATAGAGTTCTTTGCTTTCCTAATAGTGGACATAAAAGTTAAAATGTCTGTCATATATTCCATGTTCTCTTCTCTATAGGAGCTGTTTTCTCACAAAATTATATAGGGTTAAAATTCTGGCTTGGAACTTAGTTTGGTGTTTTATTAGGTGTTAATTGTTAGGGTTGGTCAGGTCCTGAAATGTCATCTGGTGCAGGGGCTATAAGCCCAGTGCCAAACTAGACAAGAACTAGACCTGTGTAGGTGACTACTGTAGGAAACTAATAAGAGTGAGAAACAGGATGGAGCTCGGTGGGAGTCCAGACCCAGGGAGCACTTTGATTTCAGGCAAATGAAGTGCCCAGAGTCATACTATTGTTTAGTGCTGAGGTTCGGACATACCCTTCTCATTACTGTCTTTGCCATGTACAATAAGATACTGTTGTAATTCTATTGTCACCTGCCTGCACTGTGTATTCATGAACTCCTATGGTCTCGTGTAAATGCAGGACTAAATATGCTATTTAATTTTTTAAATATAAAAAATGAGCGAAGTATCCCATACAGAATAGATTAGAGAAATGGTTGGCAAATTCTCATGGAATTTATCTTTTCGAACATGAAGCCTTAATTTCTCAGTTCTAGTTTCTTCCTTTATAAGTTCAGTAGTTAAGTGTATATGTTATCCATTGACAAGAAAACAACAAACAATTACTGAGATATAAGGTTTTTTCCAAAACAGCTTTGGAGAAAAAGAAGCCAATTTTCTCATGTATATTAGTGGTAATTTGTTGGAAAGGACATAGTTAAGAAATTAAATATGTTATTTATAGCAAAAAAATTCATGTATTTTCAAAATTCACAAAAGTATGTAAAATATGCATTAAAATGTCCATCAATTTTTATTTATTTCAGTGAAGAGAATAATTTATGTCATTTAGGATCACTAGGTCTTACATAGGTCATGCTTCAGGAATTAGCTAAAAATCTAGCATGTCAACAAAATACTGTTTACTTGTAATTTTACAGTATGAAATTTGCCTTCAGTACACATAATAATGTCAGTCATATAGCTGAGGAAGGGTTACTCAAAATACTTCCCAAATCTCAATTTAGAAAAATAAAATATCTAAGGGAAATATTTCAACTATTAAATTTCTACAGTTTTTCTTCCTTTTTTTTTTAAGTGGCTCCGATTACCTGGTCACAGAATACTCACGTTGATGGAAGCGTGTGAACCTGAAAGGTTGTCTTCCTTGCCTCAGTTGGCTTTTAAGCAAATTTTCTGAGATGAGATAGATGAGGTTTTGTTGTAATTGATTCAAAGTTCTGATAAGTTATGAAACACAATCTTTCATCTGTACACATTTGAATTTGCATATGAAACGTGAAAGAGAGAAGACCGTATTGAACATTGAGAGTGTGTCCTTCACACGTCTGCATGGGCCATTATCTGATTTGTAGAACCTACTGCTGAAAACTAGCAAAGAGAAGGTAGCATATTAAGGGCATATTGAATATGACTTAAATATACCTCTAACCCTCACACAACCCAGTAATTGTGCAGCCTAAGACAGGTTCAAAAGCAAAAAAAGAAAACACAAAAAATCAGTAAAGAAGAATTTCATTGTAAAATTGGTTTATAGAAACAAGTAACAGAATAAGATTTAAATATTTAAACAGAAGAGTCTGGAATGGCAAAAGCTGTATATTGGTACATTCACATGCATGGAAATATGTGACAAGGCAGATGGATTTTGCTCAGGGGTGTGACTACCCTTGGACAAGTCTTCCATCAGTTTCTTATTACTCTGGAATCTTTTGAATGGAAGTGTGTGTGTGTGTGTGTGTGTGTGTGTGTGTAGAAGGCAGTGGTATCATCTTTGAAATAGGACATCAGGTTAAAGCATATAGCATAATACCTAGCTTATAGCAAGTACTAAACAGTTAATATTGATGACAATATATCAACATTGTGTAATTTTTTACCAGTGCTAATGGTGGATTAAGAGAGATACAGAAAGCAAATTTCAAATTTCCAGAATTTTTTTGAAGATGTTTCCACTTTGGTAAAAATTTTCAAAAAGATGATTTTTTCTTGTTAAATTACCTTGCACATATAATGCAATAGCTGATGTTTATAATTGGACAACTTCTCAGATTAATTTTATAAATTATGCAGTTTTACAATTTTAGAGCTTAAATGTTTTAATAAACATAAATGAAATTATGTTGTGTGCAAGTGGAAGACGAGACTCAGTACTCTAGCCTGGCTTTATTTTGTTACTATTCTTACACTGCTGGTAAAGTAGAATTGATAAGCAGATGCTAAGTAGTAAAAATATTTACAGTGACCAACACTTTTTAATCTCTCAATAGGCAATACTTACCTGGTAACAGACATGCCAAAGAATAAAAAATTGTATAACCCAGTTATTTTCAAATGTCATTGTTGATGTACATTGGCAAAATAGTTTAAGTAGTTGCAATTTTTTTCATAGTTGAGCATTTTGGGATTGTGTATTTCTAAATTAGACCATGCTTTTCACCAAAATTCTTTAACAGTGCTTTTTATTTCAATAAATTGACATGCTCCTGAGGAACAAAATTTTCATCACTTTATCATGGTTTGACTCATACTTATTTTCAGAGCTAAAGCTAAGACTGGTAAAATAAAATTATTATTATTAGAAATAAGAAATTGGATTTTGCAATAAAATAAGCTTGGATTACCCTAATAAGGTGTATATGTTAATTATCCTTTTGGCTCAAATCTTGCTAAATATGCAAACATGCTTAAACCCCTAATATCTGACTGTGTATGTCTATAAACAATTGTGTTTTTAAATCAGGGTATTTACAGAGTTTTTCCTTCTTTGCTTATCTGTTAGGAATCAAATTTAATGTTCTTCTTGCTCCACTGGATAACATCCAAAGCAACAAAGACATTGGAAGGAATTTTACTTCCTTTGCTGGTTGAGACGATAATGACCTCATCAACTTCAACAGGGAAAGCTGGATAGTCCTAAAACCAGCTGTGTTCAGGAAGGAAAAAAAAATTACTTTTAAGTCACTTCACAGTAATTTCTCTTTTACTTATTTTAATTTTAAATTTTGAAAATTGAAGAATACCTCTGAAAGGGGCTATGGAATGTCATAGTCAATACCATGTCTCTTTCACAAGAAAATAAAAGACACAGGAAAACATAACAACTGGTATTTATGAAATAAGAATTATATTCGCCCTTTTCAGTCTTCTTGATGCAGAGAAAAGTTACATACAACTGAAAGCAGGCCTTCTTTTATCTAAGAAATTCTTTATGTCAGTCTTAACATATTCAGAACTTTCATAATCTGAGTAAAAATAGACTGTTTTGTGTTCAAAGGAGAATGCATGATTTTTGCATGGATCCACTATATGCCAGGTGGTAGCCGTATATGGGGTGGATGGTGAAGGCATGGGGCAAAACCCACAATGCAACTGAGGAGACAGGAGAGACAACGATAGCAACAAAAGCGCTATGTACATTTCCATCATAGGAAAGGGTTCCTTCCCCACTCACCTTCCACCGTCATCACTTAGTCAATGTTCTTTTCAACATATTAATTTAATGTTAGCAAAAGCAGAATTATTTGTTCAGTTGTGGACTTTATTTTTGTGTGGACTTCGTTTTACTTGTAAATTATAAGGTAAATTAAGAATTAAATTCTTTCTTGCTGGATTCTTGGTTAATGAAGTAAATGAAGGAATTTTAACATTTTCACAATCTAATCTGTTCAGAGTCTGTTGAGGCTGTTTGAATATTAGTAAAGTTTTGTGTAGTCTATCTTATTCAGTGTAGAGGGAGAGCTAGTAAATAAAGCGGTAATATTAAATTCTGCTTCTCTACCAACAGTAAGTAAATGGAGCGTAGATTCCTACAAGTTGAAAATGGAAAAATATTTCTAAACCTTCAGCTATCCTCAAAATGTCAATCATTTTGACCAATGGTAGCTGCATTTTTCCCAGTTATTTGGGCTTGATAAATATCCCAGGCCCATTTACACTTTGCCAATCCCTGTGTGGCTGGGTTCCCACCTTCCACCTAACTCCTCATAGAAGAGATTTTTGAAAAGTTTTTCCTCAAGTGAATTTGTATTTCCAAGATGATGTGCTTTATGCAACAAGCAAGTGGCTTACGGATAACAAAAGGCATCCTCAGTATTTAGCAGAGGCTCATAGAAGCCATCTGACAGTACCTAAAATTGAAGTTGAGGATGGAAGAGTGGAGAATGGCAACTTCTGAATGGTTCTGGATCCCTGCCTGTAACAAGTTTTATTAATTTGATTTTCAGATGCTCCAAAACATAGGAAAACATCTGTGTTAATGCTTACTGGGCAAAAGAGGAGTTAACATTTTGGTGTTCTCTGGACAGGTTGATAAAGCACGCAACTTAGGGAAAGTAACTTCTGTTTATTTTTGTGTGTAGGCGTCATTTAGTGTGTATGTGAAGCAAGGATAATAGGGCCTGTTTGAAAATCACTTTGAAAACTCGTATATAAGAATGAAGCAGAATTGCATTAGCATGATGTAGGTTTTGGCAAATGTACTGTAAGCTATTGTAAATAAGTGATCCTTGGAAGGTACACAAATAAATCTGCTTCCATAGAGAACTTCTATATACATTTATTAAATGCAATCCCCTATCATATTAAATTTCCCATACAGCAGCTTTTCTTTTAGCTCTAGTGCTCTGTTAAATCTGTTGACCTTTGCTGTTACAAAAACTACTC